>OZ010799.1:313168083-313214300 GCA_963932465.1 Maratus speciosus
GTAATGATAACTTTTAAAATGCATATTTATACAGGAAAAAAATGGCATAAGTAAGAATTCCTTAAAATTTAGATAGTTTCTGTTCTTTTGAATTAACATTTTAAAAGTATTACTGAATTTAATTTTTGTGCTCGACATTGAGTATTTGACGTATATATATCAGTTTTAAAGTTTCATAAACGCCTTTCATTTTTAAAATATCCTTTTTTCCGCCTTATGCAAATTTTGGTTTCGGTGGGACCTTAAAACCCTTTCCGTTTCCGCGTTAGGCAGATTCCGGCTTATGCAGCAATAATTAATGTTATTTTCTATGGGTTCGCCGGGACTTGAAAAATTTTCCGCGGTAGATAGATGTCCGGCTTACACAGAGTCCGCCTTAGACAGAATTTACTGTAATAATAAAGAATACAAGAATGAATTTATTCAATAATGAACTGCAAAACTATTTCTTGTGGTGTTGAAGGATCAACCTGGCTACGAATTTGGCGATCATTTTGGTCGCCAAATATTTATCTAGAAATTTCAAGAAATAAAAGATCTGCGATAGAAATTTCTATATGTTTCTAGAGAGTGGAAATTTGCCATTATTCAGAAAATCTATATAAATAGGACTGATAAGAAAAGAGAAACAGCTTTAGTTTAAAGCGCTTTTAGTTTGAGAGCAACTCTGGATATTTCTGCTTTTTTAGAAATAGCAATAGTTGCTCTCTAATTTCTGATCAGCAACTAGTTCTTATTTTCTTTACAAGAAAAAAGTACTGGATCCATGAAAATTTTCCAATTCCGGTTTTCAACGGATTTACACGTTTTACGGGTCAGACAATCCGAAAAACACGTTTTCACAAAATGTCTGTCTGTGTGAGACACAAATTTTGTGGGCGCTCTAGCTCAAGAACTAATGAACGGAATTTAATAAAAATTTATATTCAGTTAGTCCTGATATAAATTGGTGCTGATTAATTTTTGGTGTAAATCGCTCAACAGGTGGCGCTGCTATGGAGCATTTTTCACGATTTCTACAAGAACTCAATTTCCAGAACTAATGCACGGATTTCCATCAAACTTCAGATTCAGTTAGTCCTTGACTGGAATTGACGTTTTATACATTTTGGTGTAAATCGCTCAACATGTGGCGCTGCTATGCTGCATTTTTTGTGATTTCCGCAATAGCCCTATTTCAAGAACTAATGCTTGGATTTTCAACAAACTTCAGATTCAGATATACTTTGATATGAATTACTACTGTTTATGTTTTGGTGCAAATCAATGAACAGGTGGCACTGCTATGCTGCATTTTTCAGAATTTCCACTATAGCTCTATCTCAACAACTAATGCGCGAATTTTCATCAAACTTCAGATTCAGTTAGTCCTTGACAGGAATTGACGTTTTATACCTTTTGGTATAAATCGCTCAACACGTGGCGCTGCTACGCAGCTTTTTTTGTGCAATAGCCCTATCTCAAGAACTAATGCTTGGATTTCAAACAAACTTCAGATTCAGATATACATTGATATGAATTACTGCTGTTTATGTTTTGGTGCAAATCGCTCAACAAGTGGCGCTTCTATGCTGCATTTTTTCAGAATTTCCACTATAGCCTTATCTCAATAACGAATGCGCTAATTTTCAAGAAACTTCAAATTCAGATATACTTTGATATGAATTGGTGCTAAATTGATGTAATTCCTTGTATTATTTAAAGGATATAATTGACGTGATTTATATAGAAGAAAGTTTTGTGATGGCCACAACATACACTGTAAAAAAAAGGACTAAAAAACGGAATTACTACTGGCAATCTAAACGCCAGTACTATTTCCGTTTTTTTACGGAATTTTTACCCATAAATTACAGAAAATTTTCCGTTTTTAATCAGAAAAACGGAAAATTTTCTGTAATTTATGGGTAAAAATTCCGTAAAAAAACGGAAATAGTACTGGCGTCTAGATTGCCAGTAGTATTTCCGTTTTTTAGTCCGTTTTTTTTACAGTGTACTAGTTTAGTTTTACTACGCTGCTTTCTTAACTTTTAGTATACGAATTGCAATCTGTAAATCTTATTTTTTAAAATGCTACCCCTACAGGCTATGCACGTCAACTACCCGCACGTTTAGACACCACGGCCTCAAAAAACACACTAATTTGCTCTATTTTAAAAATATTGCTGAAGATTGAATTACAATTTAACAACGAGCGGCGATATTCTGTATTCGAATTTCCACCCATTCCCCTTTGATTGTGAGATTTTAGGCTGAATAAACTGCTGTCGCGGCAGCTAACGACTGTTTTCGTGACTGATTAAATAAGATCAATTAAGAATTTTTAAATCATCTTGTACAAAATGGCAAAGTAACATATTGATGCATCCGGGAATTTTTATGACGACATTAAAAGAAAATCATTTGAAGTAAGACTAAGACGTTTTATTGTATCGTTTTAAGTATGACGTAATTTTCAATAAAGTTTTATTTAGATTTAATATTCACGTGAAAATACATTTTTTAATTGGTAGGAAATATTATTCTTTGCGTTGCTTCAAAACTGGGTAAAAAGGCTTTATCAAAATAAGAAATAAATCTCTCGGGTAAAACTATTTTTAAATTGAAACTTTTTGGCGATATTATTACATAGTCATTTTAAGTATGAAGTAATTTTTCCCATTTACTGCTTTAATGCGTAATAATTTAATTATTATTTTAAAGTTTTCTTTCTTTTTATAATATTCACGTGTAAACACATTTTTTATGACGTAATTTTCCCTATTTACTGCTTTTAACAGATGATCTTTCAGTTATTATTTTAAAGCTTGCTCTCTGTTTTTAATATTAACGTGTAAATACATCTTATAATTGTAAGGAAATATTATTTGCGTTGTTTTAAAATTTGGCAATAGGTAAAATGGGAATTTTTCGAAATATGAAATAAAACAATTTAGATAATAGAAATTTGAATAACAAATTGAAAATAATCTTTAAACAATTAGTCGAATTTAAAAATGATTGCACACTGCATACCGTAAGCTCGTCAAGTATGTTCCTGCGAAAGACGGTTAAATTTCTATGCGTAGTTTTTGATCCTATAAAACCTTTTTAACGGAACTATTTTGACTGACATCAACATTAAATTGCTCTTAAAATAATTCTTCGATTTTAGAGTTGTCTTCTTGAGAATGTTTATTGGACATTTTTCTATAAAAATATCAATTTTTATATTTTTAATGCTAGAGTTTTCTTAATATTAGCAGAGAAAGACCACCGGTCACAAAAAACGCCTTTTCGGCAGAGAGAGCAGCATCGCTAGTTACTGTTCTTTAGAATAGAGAAATTTCTCTAATAAATTGCATTCAATAGCTGAGAACCTGTTTTACGTTCGTTCGTAATTATATAAATACGTAACACCTATTGTCGTCGTTCGGTCCGTCCGTCTATCTGTCTGTCCGTCCGTTCTCATATAACAGAGCAAAAACTACTCAACTGAATGGTCTAAAATTTTAAGTATACAATTGTTGCAAAATTTTGTAGAGTCATTTCAAATTTTATGAAAATTGGATGTATAGTTTAGTTACAGGGACAATCAAAAGTTTTTCGTTACATGACGGCCAATGGGAAAAAATTATTTCAAGTGCATTTTAATGATGTTACAGCCTTTCGAACAGAATGAAATGGATATGCACTTATGAAGTGCAGTTAAAATATACATTCAGTACAATATGCGGTGCAAAAAATAGTTATGAAACTAGTTATAGTACGAACGCACCTCATTTGCCACGTTTGACGTGCAATTTCCAACTCGTTTTAATTAAAGATCTACTTTCATCGCGTAGAAAGCTGAATATATCACAATATCGTTGTTGGTAGAAATTTTCATTGTATGCGAAAAGTAAATTGCATTACGTATTTATAATGCTGCCCTTTTTAATATTATTTGGAAGGTTTATAGGAAGGCAAAGCTCCAATGTCCTCCCCCCACCCAAGAAAAAGAAGTCCCTCACAATGCTTATTTTTATCAGAAGCAAAGGGGACGGTGAATCTCACTGTCCCATACTCTATACAAACAAGTTGAAAATTCCACGTTAAACGTGGCAAATAAGGTGCGATCGTACTATAATTTATTTTATAAATATTTTTTGCACCGCATATTGCACTGAATGTATATTTTAATGCACTTCATAAGTGCATATCAATTTTACTCTGTTCGAAACCCTGTAACATCATTAAAATGCACTTGAGATAATTTTTTTCCCATTGGTCGTAATGTATCGAAGAAATTTTGACTGGCCCTGTAATTAAATTATACATCCGATTTTCATAAAATTTGAAATGGCTCGATAAAATTTTGCAACAATCATATATTTGAAATTTCAGAAAAAATAAACACCCGCTATTAGCTCTGCAACACATTATTGTAGAAGAAAGTTACTGGTACCAAAGGACTGGAAGTAGTATGGGCTTACCTTCGGAGCACATTTTTTTGAAAAATATGAAATTTTTAACAAACACATGTGTTTATAGTTAAAATTGGGAATAAAACTATGAATTCATATAAATTTTCAATGGAATTTTAACTAACAGATTTTCCCCAAACTTCAGATTCAGTTAGACTATGACGTAAGTGGTTGCTTGGTAGTTTTGTTTAACATAGGTTTTGATGTAAAGCACCCAATAGGTGGCGCTGATAGGCTAAATTTTGCTGGATTTACACGATTTCGGAGATAGCCATATCGCAAGAACTAATGCACGGAATTGCATATCTATAGAATCCTCATGATGGGCATAGATTGCCGTTTAATTTTGGTAGTGTGATAGCAAATTTTCAAGTATTAACATGCATGAGATAGAAGAAAGTTTTGGGATTGGTACATCCGACTAGTTAATTCTGTTTGCGTTTGAAAGTAAAATACTTGAAAAAAAGAAATCCCTTAAGAAATCCAGGCAGTGAAAGGCCTGGTCTTATTAAATGATGTTTAATTTTCATTGTATATTATCATTACCAAAGCTAATTAAACATTTTCTGTGTCAATATATGTGGAAAATTATGGACTCTATCAAAGCGGTGGTAAAGAGAGCTCGATAGAGTGAAACGTAAATGGAATCATCAGTTTTGGCTATTCGAAATGTCATTCCAGTAAATAGATCAGCCTTGTCATGTATTATATATTTTGGTGTAATAACTGAAAAATATTTGGTAGTAAAGTTATATCACGTATTTAGAAAATTATGGTCTTATTTAAAACACACATTCCTAATAAAGCCACTTTAATGTGCCTTTTGTTTTGAACTCTTGTAGCCACAATTAAACAGCGACAAGAGTATGCACGATTTAAGGGGACCTTCTACATTAGGAGACAAAGAAAAAAGCCCTTTTTTATGATTGTTTTGTAAGAAAACTGCGTAATGGATCTTATGGATATTATCTTCAAGATGATCCATTGAGTAGTTTTTTTTTTTTAATCTTGCGCACCGTGTCAACCACATTTTTTGACACGGTGTGCAAGATTAAAAAAAAAAAAAAAAAACTACTCAATGGATAATCTTGATTTTTTTTGTTATTAAAGCTTATTTAATTGCCTTCGATATGAATTAAAGCTTTTACTAAAATTATTATAAAAAAAAAGTTATTAACCAGGGTTGCCACGCTTCAGGGAATTTCCAGATCAGGAAATTCTTCGGTACCAGTACTTTCTTGCAGAGAATCTCTCTTTAAGTAAGATTTCTCGCTAAGAATTCGCGAGTAATCTCGCTTTAAATAAGACAAAATTTCGTGCGTTTAATCTGGTACATTTTTCTATAAAAAAAATACTGATATTTTGACTGTAAAGTTACATGATGCGTCGCAACCCTGTTAACAAATAAGAACGAATTTTTTTAACAAAAAAGAAATGTTTTCTTTAATCAGCCATTACTTAACAATTATTAAATAAATTTATGGGTTCCTTTAATTTAACTGGAAGCTATACTCACGAAGTTTACGAAAAAAAATTATTTTTGTGTTTCAGAAAATTCACAAGGCGCTATCATGCCCACCGTCCAGACGAAATTTTCCAAAGCAGTAGAACATATTTGTTTATAATTTAGAGTAAAAGCAACAAAATGTAATAAAACAATTCTTGTGTATACCCTAAGATATGTACAATAAACTGTTAAAATTTCAAAAAGATCCATCATGCAGTTTTCTTACAAAAAAATCATAAATAGTGCTTTTTTTTGGTCTCCTAATGTAGAAGGTCCCCTTAATATTTTAACAGTATGTAGGGTGACTGCGCCAGTAGTTGATACCCTTCCAGTAGTTGATCAAAGTTTTGAAATATTGCGCCATTTCAGGCGGAAATGGGTTTTACACGTGGCACTAGACATAATATATTTGCTTGAATGTTGAAGCACCTGTTGTCACATTGTTGTCAGCTGCCTGCTGTAACAGAAGCCTTTTTATGAAATTCTTTTATTAGAAAATGTAAACATTTAGTTTTTAAATAGTTGGAGACCATTACGGCAAGTTAAAATAATCCACTTCCATCAAATAAAAATCTTATATAAATTATTGTTAATCACAGCTTAAGCAAGATATTTTAAAGATTATTTTTTGAATTTTCGACTGATTTCTTCGAGTGATCAACTACTGGGAAAATGGCAATTAAAGAAGCTATTGACTTACAATTCTGTTGCTATTTAATTTCAGAAGAATTTAATTATTGTCTATTATAGGATATTCATTAAGGGTTGTAGCAATCATGTTTGTCTACTCCTAAAACTTAAAAGGAAGGAGATAGAATAAAAACCCTGTAGCACCGCCCTTATTTGATGAACTACTGGCTCGGTCACCCTGTAACTATTAAATTCACCCTCATTTTAAATCTTAATTCTAATGTAACACTATTATTTACTAGCCGCTCTTGGCGACCAGTTTGGTCTCCTTTAAATGCATGTTAAGCATTGTATCATGTTGCTTTTCTTCAAAATTTATTTTAGTTGCTCAGTCCTTCGCCAAATCGAAAGTTTCTGTTACAGAAATCATTAACTCGGTATTTTATGTTACGTGGGCGCAGGTGATAAATCGCCCAACGTTGTTCCCGTCGTATTTTTTTTCCTGTTTCATAATTTCATTTAAAATATAATAATTTCTCTCATTTTATTTAAAAATTGAAATATTTAAAATTTACGACTCTCAAATATTTCTTTAAAACAAAGAAAAGAAAAGAAAAGAAAAAAGAAAAGTAATAAATAATACCATAAGACATGGCATTTAATTTCAACATCAAAGCTTTATTTTAATTTACCACGCGAAAAATTGTTTATGATACTCGCATGAAATAGACTATTATAATACTAATGACATGATGGCGATGAAGCAATATTTGGCGATTTATCACATACGCGCGGCTAACATTAAACTACCAAATTTGCCGCCTGGCATGTAAAAAGCGAAGCGGTCAACCCGGAACTGTTGATGACAGTCACATGACTTAGGCTATTATTATAGAGATTGTGTTCTAAAACTTTAACGTGGCTTTATTTCGTACAGATACCTTACAAGATATTAACCCTTTAGTGCGCAGCTTTGCATGCATTCAAACAATAGTTTTTTGAAGTTAATAGATTTTTTTATTCATATATACCTAATTCACACCAGAACATTAAAATTGCGATATGTGCTTTAATTAATAACAGACATCCAGCTTTTAAATAAAGCGAAATTAACCATTGAAACTTTCTGGTGTAAAGTCAAATTCTCTGAACTACGTAATTTCTAGACCGTATTCTATCATGGGGATTAAAGGGTTAAATGTTAAGTTTTATAAAATAAATAATAATACAAAATAATGTATTTGGAGACATATTAAAATATTTACTAATTCGCATTATTTTAGCGTAAAACAGCCACAGGACAGTAATTTTTACTAATATTGCTGATGTGCAACAGAAGAAAAGATTGACGTATTATATGAAAAATGGATCTCTGAGTTTTTTCATTTTTTTTCTGTGTAATAAACCTTTCAGGGAATCATATATAATTTTTCAAAACAAAATAAAATATCGTGCATTGAAGGGTTAATATATCATAAAAAATGTAGCAAGCTATTTTCAAAAAATCTTGTGCGCAAACTACAACCAGTCGGAAATTGTACGTCAAACATGGCGAATGAGGTTCGTACTATAATTCGTTTTTATAAATATTCAGATCTTTGTGCAATAGCGGTTGCACTTTTCAAAAAATGCATGTATACAAAATTTATTACGATTCTATATATTAAATTCAATAATACGAAAATAATAGGACCCCATCTTAAATAGGACTTTATCACCATGGCAACCTATCATGGGATATCATTGAATTAATTACGTATGATAGGATTTAATAGAATGAAGAAAACGTTTATTAATATCTTTTTAAGCTTTGATTCGATTTTCATAAAATTTGAAATGACTCGACAAAATTCTGCAACAATCCTACATATTAAATTTCAAAGCATTCGGTTGGGAAGTTTTTTTCGCTGTTACATGCGGACAGACGGACAGACAGACAGGCGAACGGACCAGACGACGACTATAGGTGCTACTTATTTATTAATTACGAACGCACCTAAAAAAGCGGTTTTTAATAAAATGAATTTAAAGATAAACATGCCTTATGCTGAATCTTGTGACAGCTGGAGTTTATTTTTACCACAAATTACCTTAAAGGAAAATTTCCAATGTGAAGTAGTATTTAACAACTTAAATTTTAATTTTAAGAGGGAAATCATTTTTCTCATCGATTCAAAAGAATTTCCCCCCTTAAATGATCTGTAAGTTATTCGCATACATTATGCGGTTCTGTGAAATTGAGTCTATTTTTACTTTATTCTATCATTACAAGAAGAAAGCATTAGATTCATGAAAATTTTCGAATTCCGATATTATATGGATTTACACGTTTTAGGGGTCAGAGAACCCCAAAAAATTGTTTTCATAAAATGTCTGTCTGTGTGTGACACAAATTTTGTAGGCGCTCTATCTCAAGAATTAATGAACGGAATTTAATAAAAATATATTCAGTTAATCCCCGATATAAATTGGTGCTGATTAGTTCTTGGTGTAAATAGCTCAACAGGTGGCGCTGCTATGCAGCATTTTTCACGATTTACACAAGAGCTTAATCTCCTGAACTAATGCACGGATTTTCCTCAAACTTCAGATTCAGTTAGTCCTTGACAGGAAATGCCGTTTTGTACATTTTGGTGTAAATCGCTCAAGAGGTGGCGCTGCAATGCTGCATTTTTTGTGATTTCTGCAATAGCCCTATCTCAAGAACTAATGCTCGGATTTTTAAACAAACTGCAGATTCAGGTATAACTTGATATAAATTACTGCTGTTTATGTTTTGGTGCAAATCACTCAACAGGTGGCGATGCTATTCTGCATTTTTCGGAATTTCCACTATAGCTTTATCTCAATAACCAATGCGCGAATTTTTATCAAACTTCAGATTCAGGTATACTTTGATATCAATTAGTGCTGTTTATGTTTTGGTGCAAATCGCTCAATAGGTGGCGCTGCTATGCTACATTTTTCAGAATTTCCACTATAGCTCTTTCTCAAAAACTAAAGCACGAATTTTCATCAAATTTCAAATTCAGATGAACTTTGATATGAATTGGTGCTAAATTGATGTAATTTCTTGTATTATTTAAATGATTTATATTGACGTGATTTATATAGAAGAAAATTTTGTGATGGCCACAACATACTAGTTTAAAATTGTTTCTTTAGGAACAATTACTTTAGGAAACTTTAGGAACTTTAGGAAACTTTAAAATTACATGTAATTAATACTAGCTGCATTTTTAAATGCTTTTTTGTATCATTGTGACACTTTTAAAATGTGAATGATTGAATTTAAGTTTATTTTTCGAAGAAATAAATTTCTCAATTTCCAGATAATTTTTCTTATAACGCATCTTTAACTAAAAATAGAAAGTAAAAGTTTTCAGCAACAACAAAATATCGCTGAAAAAAATTATGCAACTAATTGTAGCATTATTATGAGCGTTTTTACATCTTATATCGAAATAAAGGAAATTATAAATAAATACACAACATAGTAAATTTAAATAATACTTTTTAAATTCAAATGCGCATTTAATACTTACAATATACACGTGATTCTATGTTTAAGTTTTTTATGCCACTTCATGATTTGATTTGAAAATATTATTAAGAGAGACAAGAGTATAAAAATAAATCACTTTGCAAACTCTAAGCATAAGAAAAACACTATATAGAATAATATTTTAATCGCTTTTAATTCGCAAACAAGAGTAATTTTTTTTTTACAATCGAAAAATTCTCTTATTATTACACTTGAAAGAAAAAATCATTGTTAAAAATTTCATTGTTTATTATTTTCACTAAATTTTTTATTGTTTCTTTCTCACACTTTTTTTTCGCTAACAATATAACAGTAAATATATATATATATATATAATATATTTAATAGTAAAACAATCAAACTTTGTAATCACAGTGTCATTTTTGGAAAAACCTTTTATTGTAAAATTGTAAACTCCCTCAACTTGGCAAAGTAAAAAGGTCGTAAAACTCGATGTTCTATCCATTTAACAATAGGAAATAGTCCACTTTAAAAAATACACTTCTCGTTTAAATAATATGGATACACATATAACTAGTCGGATGTGGCAATCCCAAAACTTTCTTCTATCCGATACATGTTAATACTTCTTGAAAAATGCCGCATATCAGCACAAACTGTTAGATGATTTACACCAAAATCTAATTATCAACAACTTTAACAAATTGTAATTGAATCTGAAGTTTGATGAAAATCCATGCATTAGATTTTAGATAGATCTATTGCGGAAACTGTAAACAATTTGCATCGCAGCGCCACCTGTAGGCGATTTACACCCACTGGCGCGGCGATCGGCCAGTCTCCGTCCGCAGCCCTTTTTTCTACTCTCTTATTCCGACTCTTTTGCGGAAGCCAGATTGAAAAAAAAATCAAAAATTGAAACCGGACAAATTTAACAGAGAAATTACACATACTAGAGACACCTAAAAGTGGGAAGGGAAGCTGGCTTTAAAGCTACCGACCAACCACTGCTAAGTGAAGCACATTATTAGTCTCGGTCGGCGGGTGGGTCAACCGCCGCGGCGCGCGGCCCCTTTCTGTCCGTAGTCTTTTATTCTACTCTTATTCCGACTCTTTTCCGGAAGCCAGCTTGAAAAAAAAAATCAAAAATTGAAACCGGGCAAATTTAAAAGGGAAATTGCACAAATTAATGACCCCGAAAAGCAGTAAAGTAGGACTCGGGGCCCTGAACATACCGAACGAATATTGCTGCGTCGAGCTTATTATTTGTAACATATTCACAGAGAACGGCTTTTATATACATACATAGATAATGTTATATTACGGAAGGTTGAAGAAAAAAGGAGTAAATAGTGATAGAATGATTTTCTAAAGTTGGCAGCTACCTATACCATGTTCTAAAGCGTATGTGCATCAAGTTTCGTGCAAATCGATCAAAAATTGAAAATTTGCATAAAGGACATACATACAGAGAACGGCTTTTATATATACGAGTTGGAACCCGTCGAAATTCGACGTACTAAAATGTTTGAAAGGAACTGTCAGATCGAAATTATAATAAACCTACAAAAATAATTACAACAAAAAAATCATCTTACATTGGTTGTCTAACTCTTAAAACAAATAATATTTTAAACCCAAAATTACCAAAATATAATTTCTACAGACTTCAACTGCTTAAATTATTGAAAAATTAAACTGTATTAGATTACGTAATCAAGATGAGTAATTATGATGAAGTTATCGATGGAGCTCTTATGTTTGTTTTTACGGGATGAAAAATCAGTAAAAAGGATTTCGCTTTGCCACATCATAAAATGTTCCCCCATAAAATCTAAACTGTACGTTATTTTCACATTCTCGTAATTTACATACGCACCACTCAAATTCACAATTTGAAAGTATTTCAACGCGCAAAAGAATAGATTATTAATGAATACATTTCCAAAGTTAAAGTCACGTTTGTCCGGTACAACTTTTCATGTGAACATTCGCACAAACCTTAAGTTCTAATCTTAGTACCCGCGAAAAAAAAATTCAGAAATTTGACTTTAGTTGTCATAGTATTCGCCATTTATAGTATTGGTCAAATATTTAGTTTTATCAAAAAAAAATGATCGTTTTGTTTTAAATATATCATTTTTACTCAATGAATCATTTTGCCGAGCGCCTCAAACTCACTTATCGGCGTAATGTAAAAATATTAAAATGTAGCTGATTTATGAAGAAGAATGCGTGTTTTATTTAATGTCTGACATCATTTTCTGTTAAAAAATTATAAAAAAGTTACTTTTATTTGTAATGTGAAAATGGCACCAATAAGGATATAATGAATAAAAATAATAAACCATGAATATTTTCCCTTTACTTTCAATATAAATGGAGTACTTCAGTTGCCACAATTACAAAATTTGTATTAAAAACTACAAAAAAATTAATATCTCAAAAACAAATTGAGATACAGCTTTCAAACAAACAGTATTTAAAAAAGAATTTTTTTCCTTAGACGACGGTGTAAAAATTTAAAATGTGTGATGCATAGAAGTTTAAAAATTTGCAGTAGAGAAAATGCAAAACCAAAATTTTATTTCAAATTTCAAAGTGTTGCCATTCGCAAAATGACGTATGCGTTACGCACAGATATGTTTGTCCTTTATAATATAGATAGATTGTGATATGAATTCAGGCGGAAAATAAGATGTTTTTGTTTTAGCTTAATGAAAAAAACAAATAATCAAGTTCGCTTAGAAAATAATAGCAGTAGGAAAGAAATTCGGAAAAGTCGAACAAATGAATTATTAGGTTAAAATTTCTTAAAAGCACCACTTAAGTAAAGTGTTTCGAAAAGAAAATATCAGATGGCGGATTTGATGGCGTATTGACAATGAGGAAAATAATAAGTACTGTAAAGAGTGTTTTATTCGTAACAAATTTTCCTACAAGGTAAAAGAAAATTTAAAAAAAGCCATAACATACATCAAATCATTAGCTGGATGCACGAAGATTATATGAAAAACATAATCACGAAATTACATTTTCATTTTTTCTCTATATAGAGGTGTGGAAAATTTCAAAGACAGTCGAACATAAAATCAATGAAGGAGGTGCTTTCTGAATTCTTTTCTTGAAATATTTAATGAATATTTACAGATACATGATTCTATACATATTTACAATAAGTATTATCAAATACTTAATCTGGTTTTTCAAAAAGGGAGGCTTAACCTCATCAACAAACTGTAAAAAAATTACAGCGATCATGCTTTTGAAATCAAAACATCTCTTCTTATCGTTCCAGCAATAATACCGAAGTTGCATTCTAAGGTAGGATGCGCGCGCATCGCGCGTCCTTCTTTGCCATGGGGAGCAGAGAAAAAGGTTCTCTTCACACTCCCCACCTGAACTCTTAAAGAGTTCACAAATCAAAATTCCATCATAAAATCATAAAAGTTCATTTTTTCGTATCAGTGGTTCAGTAATCTAATACAATTTTTAAAATTCGAATACAAAATACTAAATATAAGAATTCAAACAATATCTAATTAATCACTTAATTAGTCAAATTCAAAATATCAATAAGTTCTAAATAAAACACTTTAAATTCAAACAAAGTAAAAATAATGACAATTAAATAACACACACATTTTTTTTTTTTTTTTTTCTCTTTTGCAGTTAAATCATATACTTACTTATACCAAATTTCAAAAAGATTCTACATATAAATAAGACTAGAAATTAAAAAAGAGAAAGAAAATATTTAGAGTCCTAAATGCAGAAAAAAACAAACTAAATAAATGTCTATAAAGTTTATGAATGCTTATAAAAAGTCTGCAAAAAGTCATTTGTTAGTCATTTTGTATTTCAAAGGGATACAAGTGCTGGATGGATCTTTTTAAGATTCCACTCGCTGTTTTTATTTCGTATGAACGAATATTGCCATATCTTCCAGGAATGGCAGTCTGAATCTTACCAAGTTTCCAAAGAAACTTATTTTTTGTGTCATCTTGAATCAAAACAACATCGCCCACTTTCAGTGGCGTATGGGCATTAGGATTTTTCAAGGAATGGGCTGTTTTTAAATCCATCAAATATTGTTTTTTCCATTTGGTCCACAATTGTTTCAATAGTAAAGATTGATATTTTTTTCTTTTCAGGAGTGTTGATCTCTTTGAACAATCTTCAATTATTTCAAAAAAATTAATAGGAAATGAAAGTTTTTTTCCAAAATTTAAAAAGTGCATTGGGGTAAGAGGTTCTGGTTCATCGCTGTCGCTATATACATACGTTAGTGGTCGCGTATTCAAAACTGCTTCCACTTTTGTCAGCAGAGTCGCTAATTCATCATAATTTAAGAGTGCTCTACTAATTATTTTTCTCAAACAGTCTTTGACTGACTTTACTAGTCGCTCATAGAAGCCTCCCCACCATGCAGCTCTTTCTATAATATTCTTCCATATAATTCTCTCTTTTGTAATAAAATTTAAAAATACTTTGTCTGTTAGTATGTTGTACAAAATTTCGAGTTCACCTTTGGCCTTTTTGAACGTTTTTGCGTTGTTAGAATAAATAATTTTGGGATTTCCTCGTCTAGCTGTGAATCTTCTGAATGCCATCAAAAAAGATTTTGTTGTCATATCAGACGCGAGTTCCAGGTGAATGGCTCTAGTCACACCGCAGGTAAACAGGACAATGTAAGATTTTTGCGTTTCTTTAAAATTTCTGATATAGTTCGGACCGGCGAAGTCTAAACCGCAGATTACGAATGGCGGTGCTTCACTAGCTCTGTCTTTTGGTAATGGTGCGGTGATCTGGTCTGCTGGTTTGGAGAAATATTTTTTTACATATTATACAATTCTTGATAACACTCTTGACCAACTGACGACCTTTAGGTATCCAAAAACGAGATCTAATTTTTGCCAAAGTACTGGCTGTCCCTCCATGCATAATTTTCTCGTGTTCTTGACGAACTATTAGAGTAGTTAACCAAGAATGTTTGGGGAGAATTATTGGGTTTTTCTCTTCTGCGGACAGGTTAGAAAATTCGAGCCTTCCGCCCAACCTCATCAACCCGTTTTTGTCAATAAAGGGCATGAAATTTGATAAGGATGACGTCTTATCCACTGATTTACTATTTTTTAGAGATTCTATTTCTTCCTTATAAAATTGTTTTTGTTCAGATTGTATCAAAAAATTTTCAGCTTCGAGTAATTCTTCGGTTGTTACTACGTCTTGCACTTCAGTTGATTTTTTCAGCTTCATAATGAATTTCTTTACCCAAACGGTAATTCTCAAAAGTTTCTCTAAATTACTATATTTTGAAATGTTTATGGGATTTTCGAGTTTTTTGACTAAGCACTCGCTCTGAAAAACATCGTTAGGATTTTTTTTGTATTCTAATTCATCTGAGTAAGCGATTTCTTTGTTTTCTGATATTGGCCAACACTCAGGAGGTAAACTTAGCCATTCTGGTCCCTGTAACCAAGTTGTATCATTCATTATCCTAGAGATTTTTGATCCTCGAGAAACTATATCAGCTGGATTGGCAGTACCAGGACAATGATACCAGTTATCAGGTGAGGTCAATTTATGGATCTCTTCAATTCTGTTTCTGACAAAGGGCTTAAACTTTTTAGGGGATCCTTTTATCCAAAATAGGATATTTTTGAATCCGTCCAGTAATAAGTCGGTACATTCAATTTTAGAGCTTTCAAAATGTTACTACTTAGCTTGGCCGACAACAATGTTGCCATCAATTCAAGCCTTGGTAAGGTAAGCGCTTTCAGTGGAGCAACCCTGTTTTTCGAAGCAACAAAAACTGTTCGAACATTTTTGGTGGTTGTTGCTACACGTAAATTAGCAACCGTACCATAAGCCTTCATGCTCGAATCGACAAAAATATGCAATTGTAGGTCATAATCATGCCAATTGGTGATGTCAGAAAAATAGTATCTGGGTACTGAAAAGTTTTTCAAATGAGGGAGTTCGTTATACCATCTACTCCAAAGTATACGTAAATCTTCGGGTAAGGTGTCATCCCAATCTAGACCCAAATTCCAAATTTGTTGAATTATACATTTTAGTCTTAATGTAAATGGTCCTAGGAATCCAAGTGGATCAAAAATCCTGCCTAAAACTTGTAGAATAAATCTTTTGGTGTCTATTCTTTTTGAAACGAAATCAACTAAACCTCGAACATCAAAATAAAGTAAATCTTTGGAATTATTCCAAGCGATTCCTAAAACTTTATAAGGGAGA
Organism: Maratus speciosus; assembly: GCA_963932465.1. Taxonomy (NCBI): domain Eukaryota; kingdom Metazoa; phylum Arthropoda; class Arachnida; order Araneae; family Salticidae; genus Maratus; species Maratus speciosus. Next base: position 313,184,426 of record OZ010799.1, read on the forward strand.
TTTTGTTCTTCAAAAGCTTCAGAATTGACTTCTGAAGTTATGCCATTTTCTTTCCATAGTTCACTAAGTGGTAAAGAGTTCGTATGCCATTTGTGTAAATGCATACTTGCATTTTCAAATATATCAATACATTGTAAACTCGTGGATAGGGCTTGATCAATATTTTCATGACTTTCTATAACGTCATCAACATAGATATTTTCATTTAAAAATTTTACTGTGTTTGGATATTTTTCGGTGTATTTTTTCAAGTGGTGTTTAATTGTTGCAGCCAATAAAAAGGGACTGCTACTAATTCCAATTAACACTCTGGTGAATCTATAAATTTCAAAGGGTTTAGAATTATCAAACAAATCTTGTGAAAATAAAAATCTTGTTACATCACGATCGTTTTCATCTATAATTATTTGTAGAAATGCTTGTTTTATATCAGTTGTAAAAGCTATGGGATTAAATCTAAACCGTAACAAAACATCAAATATTTCAGGATACAAATTTGGACCTACATGCAGGCAATTATTCAAAGACAGTGAGCCTGTGTCATGAGCAGAGGCATCGAAAACTATGCGTAATCTGCTCGTTGTCCTATCAGTTCTAATTATTTCTCGATGAGGTAAATAAAAAGTTACATTTTGTTTTTCTTCAGGATCTGTAACTAACTAAATAATACCTTGTTTCAAATAATCTGCTAACACCTCCTTATACTCAAAAAATAATTCAGGGTTTTTAATCAATCTTTGTTTGAGTTTAAAAAATCTATATTCTGCAATTTTCCGATTGTCATTTAAACATTCCCTTTCAAGATTCCACGGAAATCGAACTGTATATCGCTTATCATTGTATTTAATTTCTGACTCAAACTGCTTCATAACGTTGTTTTCTGAAAAATCTGAAACCTGTATAGTATTAAAAAGTCCAGATGATTCGATATTCCAGAATTTTTCAATCTGTTCAGAAATAATTTTTTTTTCTACTATTACATTAAATGCTAAGGGCGTATAACTGTCAGTTGTTTTTCCCTGTAGACACCAACCAAACATGGTGTCGACAGCTACTAGTTTTTAATTCAAATGTTTTATATTTCCAGTAACTATATCATAATAATAGTCAGCACTTATAAGTAATGTAATGGGTTCTTTGGATGTGGGTGTGTCCGAAAGGGTTAAATTTTCAAATTGTTTACTTTTCATCAAATCATTGATTTCAGGTGGGGGGATTTCAGTAGCTGATATTTGATTGGTGACTAGCGCTTCTATATCTAATTTTGAATTAGGTACATTTTTATTTTCAAAAGTTAGTTTAACTACTTCAAAGGTTTTTTTAAATGGGGTTCTTATTTCCAAATGTAAAAACTGACAATTTTTCTTTTCTTATTGGCTGTAAATACAATTTATTTGCTATTTCTTCAGATATAAAGGTTCGCATTCTCCCACAATCTAAAAGTAACCTAATTAGAGATTGTTTTCCGTTTGATTTTATTTTTACACAACAAGTTTGTAGAAGAATTTTATGAATAGAATTATTTGAATAAAATAAATTAAACATAGCCTATGTCCATTTCCGTGTTGTAATCCATCTATATTCAAAAATACAAACGCATTAATTCATCCGTTTAGACGCTGACTTCATTCAAACATTCGGACACACATTGACATTTATAATATTATAAGGATAAGGATGGCATTGACAAAACAAGATTTTGAATATACTTCTGATCAATTAATTTCCAGTTTTGACAGATTGAAGCTTTCAATTCTATAAGTGACGTGTACTGAATCTCATTTCCATAAATCATTCTAATAAGCTGTCCCCAAAAGTTTTCGATGGTGTTCAGATCAGGAATAATAGGTGGATGATCTGAAAGAACAATATTCTGTTCGTCAAACCAATCTTTCATTGCATTTGAAATGTGAATACTTCCATTGTCTTGCATGAAGATGTAATCTAAACCGTAATATTGCCATGCAAATGAAAGAAGTGAATTTTCTAAAACAAAACTGTAATCAAAAGTAGTCTGGCGACCGTTTAAAAATACAATTTCATTTTTGCCATCATAAGCGATCGCTGCCCAAATGATCAAAATTTTTGCTGAATGTAGATTTGATTCTTTTCGGAGATCCCTCCAATAATACGTCAAACCATCCGGGTCATCCAAATTAAACCTTTTTTCGTCAGAGAAAATGACTTTCTTCCAATTGTCACCCATTGTCGTGTACTTCTGGCAATACTGCAAACGCATCTTCTTGTGATGCAGAAGTAATTTTGGACCAGACTTCATTTTCGACCAACTCAAGCTTCGTGAAGAATGTAAAATTTGCCTAACGCTTCTAGAAGTAACAGAAAGGGATAGCTCTGCACAAATCTTCTTTGAAGTGTGGTCGGCTTTCAATGCAAGTTGAAGAATCCCCCATTTCTCTCCCTTACTTAAACGTGGATTACATTTTTGTTAAAATTTTCCCCATAATTTGCTGGATCTTTTCTGTAGTTATATATCACACCAACTGATCTTTTAATTAATTTTACTAATTTCCGTAACAGACTTTCCACATCCTATATATGCATTTATTTTAGCTCTTTTTTTCCTCAGACAACATCTTTCGTTTACTCATCGTGAAAAGTATAACTGAAACGTATTGCTTCCGAAATATAACACTTTTTATGTCTACTGTGCATGTAACGCTACCTTGTTTTGTGCAAATATTCGTCACACTACTTCGGAATAGCCAATGAAATGTGATATTTCATAAATCAATTTCATATTACGAAAATCTAATTTTTCACTTTTTATTTTTGTTTAATATTATGTATGAAATTTTATTTTTGTAACTCATTTGTTATACCTACTATGTATATCCCATGAAATTTCATTCATTTTTAATGAATATTATAGAAGTTCTTGTCAAAAAATCGTGGTTTCATAAATCAATTTCCACCAGTGTAGAATTTTCTCAAAGAGCGTTCGAATCACTTCCGCGGTTTCAAACTACAACTTTCCTATTACTGTTAAGTCTACAGCTTTTAATGAACATGTTAAAAGCGTTTTCAAAGTTTAGTCATACATGTGTTGCTTGCTTTATAAGTTGCAGGCATGTCTTGAATTAGTCATGACTGATAATTATAACCAGTGATGATTAAAGTAATATGACAAAACAAAATTATCCGGTATTGTGTATATTATTCCGTACAGTGATTGCAAGAACGTGTTATATATAGGTGAGACTTGGAAGATCTATGGAGATACGACTTAAGGGGCTTATCGGCGCATTTAAAAATGGCAAATAAAATTCCAGATTAGGCCAACATGCTTTTGACACGGATCGTACTTCATCTTTCGCAGATTCGTTAATTTAAAAAATAACTGCAAAGGTTACTATTATAGACTCTTCATGAATGAATGGCTCCGTAATCTATACATATATACCTTGAACGAATTAGGTTCGATTCCTAATGAATATTTCTTGTTTTTAAGGGGACCAGATAAGCGAAATTTGGGAGGGAGGGAAATCGATTTTTACTTTTTTATATCATTAAATAGTTTAAACTTTTATCTTTCCAACGATGTGCCACACATATTTATATGTATAAAAAAGAAGTGTTGGAATTATTCATTCTCTTTAAGACTACTTCACAGTTCAATGGCCATTAAAATCTTTAATTCACTTTTTCTCAAAACTTGGGCTTTTCATGTTTGTGTTCCTTTTTTTCAGTATTTATTAAACTCAAGAATTCAGATTTTTTTAATACTTATGTTATGTTATATTGTATATTTTAACACAGGGATTTAAAGATTTGTTGAGAATTATTTATTTTAGGCAGTGAAATGTTACCAAAAATACTAATTTAAAAATGTCTTTCAATAAATAATTAATAATTAATTTTCAGTTTCACTTAGAAAGAAAATGGTCCGTTAAAATACGTAAAGCATGTTATTCAAACTACTTTAAAAAATCTAGTCCTCTATCTTTCATCATTTCTGAGATAAAAGGTACATAAAGTTCGTGAATTTAACATGACGGAGATAGGACTTTCTCGGTCCCCTTAAAAGAAAATATTTAACTTTGACTGAATCCAGTGTGTGTTCGATGTTTTGTTGTTGTGGTTGATGTTAGTACTTATGAGGCTATGCAATGATATTAGCGAAACGTATAATTTGTATGATTTCGATTTTAATTAAATGTTTTTATGTATACATTTTAAATTTCATTGCTTTTTAAATGATTCAAGTCTGCCTAATGTTTCATAGCTAATCTACCTATATTATAAAGGACAAACGTATCTGTGCATAACGCTGACGTCATTTTGCGAATGGCTTACATTTCACGATCAAATTTCGGTTTTACTTCAATTTTCGCTGCTGCAATTTTTTAATCTTCTAACCATCGACCATTTTCAATTTTTACACTGTCATATAAGAAAAAAAGATCTTTCAAATGCAATTTGTTTGAAAACTATATCTTAATTGACTGATTTATTATGTTTTTAAAAATAATTTCCAAGCATGAATTTTTGTATTTTACATCTATCACGAGTCGGCTCAATTAAACATTTTGAACATAAAGCAATAAAAATGATTCAGAATTTATTTCTGCCTAATTTTCTATAACAAAATTAAAACTTCCTCTATAAATAAATAAAAAAATAATATTAAAATAACCATAAATTTAACATATATGTAATCGAACAATTTAAATTTTTACACCGCCAAATAAGAAAAGAAAAACTTTCAAATGAAATTTGTTTGCAAACTGCATCTCAGTTTACTGATTCTCTATAGTTTTAGAAATAATTTTCAAGCATGAAATATTTTTTAAATTTATTTCTATCAAGTTTAGCTCGATTACAAAAAATTTATCCTTTTGCCCTTAAAACAATGTAAAGAGTTCAGCATTTTTTACGGCTAATATTCCATAAAATAAAATTAAAATTTTCTCTATAAATAAATAACTAAAATAATATAAATAAAACACAAATTTACCAGACAAGTAATTGAACTGCGCGCTTAAAGCACTGAAATCATCAGAATAAAAAAGGCTGCCGTAATTAGCAAAATCTTGGCTAATAACGTTTAAATGAGTAACGTTGGGCTAATAACGTTTAGCATGCGGCTAATACGAAAATATCACATTTGATAAATTTCAAAACTTTCTGTGATTGCATAATTATACTTTCCATATAAAAATGCTTTTTTGGTATTAGTGAGCAATCTAACAAATATATTGCATTTAAATAAAGTATTAAAGTTTTCAATAAAAAAACCCATGATTTTCACCTATATTCTGTAAGCTGGGATTCCCGGGTTCGAATTCCTAGTTTAAATAATATTTTAATTCAGACGTTAAAATGTACGTGCATCTTAAGGATAAACAGGGAAGTTGATAGCAATATATAAAGAGTGTCTCATTTGAGCCTATACAGCTCAAATAAATGAGTAATGTTTAAATACTACGAAGAAAAAACGAGATTTTTGTAATAGAAATAGTTTCGGTCTGGCCAAATTTTCAGCAGCATTTTCGCTGAAAATTCGCTATCGGCTAAACACAGATTTTGGGTCGAAAATGAAAACGAAACCGAATTTTCGGTCGATCTTTAGTAATAAGCCTTAATAAGTAAGTAAGTAAGTAAGTAAGTAAATAATCGATCTTTAGTAATAAGTCTTAAGGGTCCTGTACCTGCCGGCGAAGACACTCACGAGCTAATGCTAATGCTAAGGGATTTTTCTAATATCTCGTTTGCATTTCGGCATTTTTAAATAATTTATTTTGCATTGGATAGCCGAGGTCCGTCTCTATGGCGCACGTTGGTTACTTTTTCGATTTTGGTTGCAGATATTTTTTAGAATGACACTTTCATTTTCAGAACCGGTTTTGAAAATGAAAGTAACTTTATTAAAAATATCTGCGACCAAAATCGAAAAAGTAACCAATGTGCGCTGTAGAAACGGACCTCGGCTATCCAATGCAAAAAAAATTATTTAAAAATGTCGAAATGCAAACGAGATATTAGAAAAATCCCTCCCCATAGGATTAGCATTAGCTCGTCAGTGTCTTCGCCGGCAGGGACAAGACCCTTAAGGTGGTCCGGGACTTAAAAATCTTCAAATTTTCTAAAAATAGTTTATTGCATTAAAAATTTCTCTGTTTTTGCCTGCTTAAAATGACGTTTAAATCCTGTTTCTATCTTAATTAGAACAGGATATATTAACTTTTTCGTTTTGGTTTGTTTTCAAAATCTAACTTTCAAGCAATGGTTGTTATCGAATCGACTTCCTGTGAAAATGCTTTTTTTCTTTATGATGGTTTTTTTCACCATTTCTTGTATTTAAATTGTCATAAGTTAAGAACCGGTAAAGGTAAATGGTTCAAACTTAGCACATGTCTTTTTCAATTGTTTTACTTTAATTTTGATTTAGCAAATTTGAAAAAAGTATTTAATTTTCAAAATATGATATATATTTTTTAAAGTTACATAATTTTTTTTAAATGTTTACTGTAAATATTTTCATTTATTTTTTTTAATTAATATTTTTTTTAAATGCTGAATGAAAATTAAAACTTATATATTCCTGTTTATTTAAATGAAAAAAAATTGAAATTCTACAAATAATATTTCGAGTTATAGCAATTTTAAATTACCTTACTTTTTTAATAATTAAAATTTTTTCTTAACAAATTATGAGAAGTTTTATTATGTGTTCTTCTTTACAAATAATATGGTTAACCATCACAAAAAAATTAAATTTTTAACTCAAAAAATAAAAATTATTTTAAAATGTGTCACGGACCTCTTTAAATTAAAAATACGTGCCATGATAGGTACTGCCAAAATATTTAGCTATAGCTAAAAACATTGTTGGGCATTTTAACTACTCCGTAGCTGCATGCTCAAATTTTGAAAAAGTTCAGTTGCATTTCTCTATGAATTCAAAAAAAAAAATACTCATAAAGTAATTAACTGTAATTAATCATAAGATGGAACTCAAATATAACATGTTGAAAAGATTTCATGAATTAATGTAACCTCTTTGCTGTTGAAAATGAGATAAAACATTTAACCACAGTTCGATGGCACTTTACTGGAAAGTGTAATGAAATTGTTATTGCCATTTAGATTAATCACAACATTTATGAGCTCAAATGAATAGGCCATATAGGAAGTAAAACCATCAATTAAAACATTGCTACATTTTTTGGGAAAAGAAACTTCCAATCAATTTGGTTGTCGTACAATAACAGGGTCATAAAAAAGTGAAATGGAAAAAGGATTTACATTTGTAAGAAATTAAAACAAGGAAAAATGCGAATCAGCAGAATACTATTGAAATCGAAATCGACAAACATTTTCATTACTTCATCGCAACTGATGTTGATCCTCGATTTAAATTGCTATTTTTCCCTGTCAAATATAAATGTGGAATTAAAAAAAGGTTTAAAACATAAAGCTGTAGACCTGATACATGACAGGGTGGCTACAGATTCTGGAAATCAGGAAATACGGAAAAAGTAAAAGAGTTTATCAATCTGGAAAAATCCAGAAATTTCGTAAAAATACTCTAAAATCAGAGAAGTTTGTCACGGCTTACATTCCACAATGGAATTTAAACTTTACCGATCCATATTTATAATAATAATAATAATAATAAAACACAAATTTAAGACATGTACATGAACAACGTTTATAACACTGAAATTATCAGAATAAAACAAGTGGGTAAGTATGATCAAAGATGTTTAATATTACTTTCAAAACATTTTATCCTTTTGCAAAATCTGTTAGTTCCACATATCGGAACCAGGGGACGCACTTTATTCTAAACAAGCCTTTATCCGAACGAAACACCGTTTTACAACCTATCCATAGATATATTAGTGGAGGGGATCGGGCCCATAGCACCCAAAGTAGATAGGCGTCTCTGGCGGTAAAAATGGGAACTAAAATATGTAAGGCAATATGTAAAATATGTAAATAAAATATGTGAATAAAAGTTAGAAAAGTTCCCCCCGGGTGAAAAGGGGGGAGGTTAGAAAAATTGCTTAAAATACACAAGTTAGAACCCGGAAGGGTAAATAATATACGACTTTTTGAATTTTTTTTTCTGTGATCGCAAAAGTGTTCTGTTATAAGTATGCAAAATTTTAAGTCTCCAACTTAATTAGGAGCTGAGGTAGAAAAATTGCTTAAAATACACAAGTTAGAGACCTGAGGGGTTGTATAAGACATTTTGAAATTTTTATGATTTGTCGTGTGATCGCAAGTGTTCAACTATAAGTGTGGAAAATTTCAAGTCTCCAACTTAATTAGGGGTTCAGATAGAAAAAAATGCTTAAAATACACAAGTTAGAGCCCAGAGGAATAAATATAAGACTTTTTCAAAAATTTATGATTTGTAGTTTGATGTGAGGTGTTCAGCTATAAGTATGCAAAATTTCAAGTCTCCAACATATATAGTTTCTGAGTCGGTCTCTGTAACAGACAGACAGAGGTGTGAGACGAATAGGGTTTGTCAGATGAACGAAACCCTAAAAAGATTAACCTGATTGCACTTAACTTACTATCAGCATTTGTTTCCGGTTTATATTCTACAATGGAATTTAAACTTTATCCATTCGCAAATAAATAATAATAATAATAATAATAATAATAATAATAATAATAAACACAAATTTAAGACATGTACACGAACCGCGTTTATAACACTGAAATTAACAGAATAAAAAAAGACTAGTAATCTTTGGCGATATCCTCGACTGTTAAGCCCTGGTACGAGGCCAATACGAAAGCGTCGCTTTTAATAAATTTAAAATTTTTATTTGAATACATAATTAATAACATATAACAAGCGGGTAGTGTGACCGTAGACCGCACAGAGTGTTTCGTTTAATATCTCTAATTCATCCTTAAATTAATGAATCAAAATTATTAATTTATAATTATTAAATCCTTACATAAAAGGCAGCACCATTACATTTAATTTTAAAATAATTAGAAAAATATTTTTAAATCAAATTATAAATATCCAAGAAAAATTATTTAAATAAAATTTAAAAATCCGAATATTTTTAAATTCAGTAATTTCAAAAATTTAGCGCAGGTATAAAAAAAACACAAAACTTTTAAAAGCAAAAAATTGATTAAAACATATTTAAAATTTAGCAATGCTGGACTAATTTGGACTTGTGTTTGCCGTAGGGCTGGGGTTCATGAAAGTTATACCATCTTGTGCTACGGTTGCAGTCTTACAACATTTAAGATTGAAGAGTGGCGTGAAGTGTTCGGTGTGTCGTTTCAGGTGGCTCAAATCAAAGACCGTGGCTGCGTCGAATCAAAGGCCCTGGTTCGAACCCAGACCTGGATACTCTTTCACTCTGTTAGTTTTACGCTTTGTTACAGGCTTATTTTATTGTTTTGCGCAGGAATATTTTTTGAAATACCCCTTTTTTTTTTCTTTTCAGGCACAGAAAATCTGGAATTTCAATTAAGAACCAGCATTTTTATTTAGGGCTGCAATCTACTAGCCATTTTTTCAAATAATAGGGAAACTTTTGAAAGGTTTTCTTTTATATTTCGTATTTTAATAAATGTTAACATCCTTTTTTGGGCTCCATCTAGTGAGTGTTTAGAAAGTCAAACAATTAATATGGATTATTTGAGCCTTTTAAACTGAATTTAATTAGGTGAATTTTTATTCACATTGCTAATAGGCCGGGAGCCGGCAGCACAGACAATCACCTCATCGAGTTCACGGCTGAAATTCCGGAATTAGTTAAAACTCGATTAAAACGCAATCGGTCTGCCAAATCATATCTTGGTGGAAAATTCCTGGAAACCCGATTTTAGCGGTTGACTCGTTCGTTTACTATTGCGTTTTCCTGCTCCTAGTCCTCCGTTTTTTTTATACTTTTGGGTGCAACCCTCATAGCATGCATGGTCACGGTGACGTCGTTGTGACGTCACTGTAAGTCACTGTGGTCACGTCACATCTGTGACCAAAATGCCACCACTCAGTGATGTCACATTGTGACTGAGATGTGAACTTCTTAGACAACTTAAAAAAATTACGAAAATTCTTCAAAACATGTTATTTACTGTAAAATTATGTTTTTCTGGCAATTAAAAAAAATTGTGAGGTCACTGTTATGTCACTGCTATGTAACGTACGTCACATCTCATATGTGACAAAAAAACCACCATATTGTAAGTCACAGTGTGACAAAAATATGAACTTCAAAAATCTTTGAAAATGAAGAGAAATATTTTAAACAGTCACGAGTTACATGGCATAAGGAATAAAATATATTAGTGGATAGCAAATGGTAAATTCTGTCACTAAAGGGGAGGGGGGGGGGGGCATAATAAATAAAGTGCACGATACAAGCATTAATAAACTAAATTTTCAGGCTATATTTTATCAATTTGATATCTAAGATAGTGAATGTATACTTTTTCATGATTTCAATTTTATCTAGCATTTGGATAATATATTTAGAATTAGGAATATTAAATTTATACACTTTACATATTTAGTTTGCTGGGGGGAAATTTATTTATTTATTTCTTTTTTTACCGACCAGGATTATTCGAAACACTTCTGTGGTTTCAAAATAAAAAATTTCTATTACAGTTAAATCTGCACCTTTTAATGAGCACGTAGAAAGAGTCTTCAGAGTTTAGTCATCTATGCATTTCTTACTTTAGAATATTTTTATAATTTGTATTCAAGTCATAAATTCTACTTCTTTCAGACTTTTAAAATAAAATTAGCATTTTCCGAAAATAAAAGAAATATACAAAATTTGTGCAAAACAAACTTTACTTAAAAAAAAAAAAAAGAAAAAAAAGGGGGCTCGTTATTACCATTAAATTTATTTTTACACCTTTTAAAAATTTAAACAATGGTATATCTAATAAACTCTAATTATGAATATTATTATTATAATTATTTAGAAAAAAGGAACTTTACAATACATTTTAACTTGAATTATTTGGTACGGATAAAAAGAAAAGGTTACATACATTGGACATTTCTTCAAATACAAAATTTTAATTAACCATACTTTCAGAAAATTACTGCGCATTCAAGTTTCATATCTCTTGCATGCAAAAACAAATAATCTGTACCAGACCATCTGCTTGAAAATCGTCTGCCCACAAAAAAATAAACATGAGAAGACGCGGGAAATAGTTCACTGTTTTTAGAACATCACCTTCACCACGTCTACAACAATTTAAGATAAGGAAATGACCATTTTAGGATACACGGATATTAATAGAACGTATATGTAAGTTTTATTCAATTTAAAAATTTTATTCCTGATTTGTACATATGAGTTAAATAGTTTTATGTTATATTTGTAAGAGACTGATCTTTAACTGTCAGAAGCGATATTTTCCAATTCGATAACTGTAAAGAAAAATATCTTAATCTGCCATCGCTTGAAAAAAAAAAAACTGCGCAGAGACTGATTCATGCCTACATTCATACTGGAATTAATATAAACATTAATTTACTCTTACTTGAGATTGAAAATGTATGGAACGACAATGATTTGGAATTATTTTATCGGCTTCTTACTATTTTTTGATTACTAACACTTATAGTTATTATTATTTTGGGGTTAAATATGATGTTCGATTATCATGAGATTACGAAACTGTTTCAGAGTAGAAATTAACATTATACTGGGAAAATGTATTTTTACATATTACAGTAGTGAAACATTTGAAAGAATTTTGTTTTAGTGCTAATAATATTTTAAATTATCTTTCAAAATCCTAAATCTTCAAACCAATGTTTTCAGATTTAACATTTCCCGAAATTATAAAATAATAGGAATTCCTTATACCATATGGAAATATTTTTGAGATATTGTTAAATCTAATAATGCATTTAATTTATCTATTGAGTTTGCTGTTGTTTAATAGTACAATTATAAATACTAATTATTATTTTTAGTGTTTTTCAAATTGGTATATTTATTTTTTTAAATTGTATGTAAGCATTTTTTCTGTTTGTGATTTTAATCAAACATTTCATTATAGACATTCTGAATCGGTTATTAAATTTTCTTCTATTGTAAATTCATTTTCTATGTTTATGATACGCGTAATTATTGGCACTAAAAAGTAAAATATGATATTTTAGCATTGAAACAAAGTGTTTTTCATGCCTGATGGGAAGTTATAGATTAAACTGCTTTAGTATATATTTTTTAAAAGTTCATATAATACAGGATACATAATACAGGACACAAGTTGAAAAGTGCTTATGACTTCGGTTTGTCTCTCCGTCTGTCCGTCTAGCAGTCTGTCCGCACTCTAACTCTCGAAAATATACTCGGATTGCCCTGAAATTTTTGGATGTTATTGACGTTTACCATAGCACGGTACCTATTTGTAATGAAGTTTGTAGCATGCTTTGTTCATTTACAGGGACAGCCAAAAGTTTTCCGTTACATTACAGCCTATGAGAAAAAATCGTTTCAAAAGATTTTTAATGATTTTACGCACGCTTTCAAACAGAATAAAATTTATATGCATTTATGAAGTGCACTAAAATATGCATTCTGTTGACTATGCAATGCAAAGAATAGTTATTGTTCATTTACAGGGCTAAAAAAGGAATTCAAATACATAATGATATAGGGGTGGAGGGAATTGTTTGCGGCATACTTTAATTATGTTAATCTATTTCATATATAATGAAATTGATGTATATCGCTGAGGTTTACATACTATAAATTAGGGATGCACAACCTGTGGCCCGAGGGCCAAAAGTGGCCCGCGATGGCTTAACGTGTGGCCCGCGAACTTCGTCAATTTATAACTGTAAAAAATTGCAATTTTTGTCCATAGGTTGCAAGAAAAAAATCGTGAAATTCGTCCATTTGCCTCGGAAAAAAATTGAAAATTTCGCCAGTCAGTTAAAAATCTCAAATGTCGTTGATCGGATGCGAAAAACTAGCAAATTTTGTAGATGAGGTTCGGAAAATTCGCGAATTTGGTTGATCGGATACAAAACAATCACGAATTTTGTCGATGAGGCACGGAAAAATTGCAAATTTGACCGATCGGGTACGAAAAAATCGCGAGTTTTGTCGAAGGAGCTCGGAAAAATCGCGAATTTCGTTGATCGGCAGAAAAAATTGTCAATTTTGTCGATGATGCGCGGAAATTTTTCAAATTTTGTTGATTGGCTGCTGAAAAATCGTGAGTTTCGTCAGTCGCGAGAAAAAATCGCAAAGTTCGTCAATTTGCCGCCGGAAAAAATTGCAAGTTTCGTCAGTCAATTAAGAATCATGAATTTCGTCGATATGATGCGGAAAAATCGCGAATTTTGTTGATTAGGAGAAGAGACATCTAAAATTCCGTTGATCGGCTGCGGAAAAATCGAGTGTTTCGTCTGTTTATAGCGAATTTCGTCAATTTGTCGCTGGAAAAAATGCAAATTTCGCCGACCAGGCGCCGAGAAATTGAAATTTTCCTCAATCAGGCACGGAAAATTTTAAATTTTGTCGATCGGGCACGAAAAAAAATTCTCGAATTTTGTCGATCAGGTGCGGAAAAATTGGAAATTTCGTAAATTGACTTCAGAAAAATCGTGGGTTTCGTCAGTTTATCGCGAGGAAAAATTGCAAATTTCGTCAGAGTCAGTTTAGAATCGCGAATTTCGTTGATTGGAGGCGGAAAAATCGCAAATTTCGTCGATTGGGCTCAGAAAAATAGCGAATTTCGTTCGCTGGACACGAAAAAAATCGCGAATTTCGCCAATCAGGCGCGGAAAAATCGCAAATTGTCGACCGGCTTCAGAAAAATTGCGACTTTCGTTGATTACGCGAGGCAAAACCGCAAATTTCTATGATCTTCTCCTCCTCCCCCTCCTTCGTTCATAGAGTTCACGTTTTTTTTCTGCACTAGACACTTTCATGCCTATGTTTGTTTTTTACCACTTTTAATAAAACAAAATTTACTCGCCCGGATAAAGTCAAGGAATGTTATCACTCCATCTAAATAATCCTAGCTCTATCTCTGTTACATATACAAACGTAAAGTGTTGAAATATCCTTGCCAACTAAGTTGGATATGTTGACTGGGTAGATGAACCTAGAGGGGTAAAATCTACCCCCCCCCCCCCCTCTGACCATAATTTTTATCTGATTATAGGCCACAGATCACCTCCCAAAATAGAGTCCTCTCCGTGTTATTAATGTGGCCCTCGACAACCCAGAAATTTTTTAGGTGACCCTTCCCTTAAAAAGGTTGTGCACCCCTACTATAAATTATTTCATGTATAATACGAATAATACGTATACAGCATTTACAGGGACACACAAAATATTTCAGATACTATATTGTATCCGAAGTACTGTTCATTAGCGATGATTGCTGGAAATGTATTTTTAATTATGATATGCGCCTTTATTATTCACTATATTTATGCATAGTATATGGTGTATATAAATGCTATAATTCCTATACAAGGCTACACAAAAGTATTCGTAAGGATTACTGGGTATGGGTGCAAATTGCTTAAAGGTGGTTTTTAAATGAGTTTTTTAAATGCATTTTTTTTTGCTGAACTGCATTTAATTTACCAAGAAATGTTTGTAGAATATAGATAAAATGATATACAGGGTCACGTAAAGAACTGGATACATGGCCGTCTATAAATTATAATTTCTGAAATGTGATTTCAGCAGTTTTAAGAGTGTCTTAGTTTGAATTAAATTTTAACTAAATAGTGGCGTGTAATAAAGATTCTAGGTAAACTACAGGGTTGTACAAAAGTATTCAAGTATGTTTCCATACATTAGTATAAATTGCTGAAAAAGAATTTCAACCTGTTAGGCGTTTTCTTGCTAAACTAAATTTTCCCATTATATAGTATATATACACTTAAAAAAATGGGAAGTCAAAATTGAGTAAAAAGTACTCAATTTTAAATGCGTCACATACTCAAAATAGCTCCGATCCAAATGTACTCAAAGTTGAGAAACACATGTACTCATTTTTTATTCCATGGTTGTGATCAAATATGAATCGTTATGTACTCCCCCCCCCCCCCCCAAAAAAAAAGAAAAAAAGAAAAACCTAAAATTTAAAGTAAAAATGTACTGACATTTATTTCCCGTTCAAAGTTCTTAACAAGAAATGTTTAATTGATTATTTATTAACAAAAATAGCAAAATTCTTAACAAGATACTCAAATCGAATATTTTTATGACAAGAGCATTATTTCCAAGCACTTTTAAATTATTTTTAAAATGCTGTGCATAATTTAATATTTACATTAATAAACATCATTTATGCCACCATAAATGAAATGAACCATTACGGGGTACAAAACTATTCGTTTGTTTGGGTTTGATAACATGTGATGTTTCAAAATAGAGAAAGCATGGGTTCATTTTTGATCCAAAAATATTCAATTCGATATGAGTACATCGGTTTACTTATTTTTGAGTACTTCATTTTTCTCAGTGTATCAACCTACAGATCAAATACAGGGCTGTTCAAAAGAAATGGAAAACATATTTGGCTATGGACGGTAACTGCTGAAATCAGTTTTTCAAATGTTTTATGAATTTTCTAAAATGTTTACTTAGTTATCTTATTTAC
The DNA here is from genome assembly GCA_963932465.1 of Maratus speciosus. Lineage (NCBI taxonomy): Eukaryota > Metazoa > Arthropoda > Arachnida > Araneae > Salticidae > Maratus > Maratus speciosus. The sequence continues at coordinate 313,200,038 of OZ010799.1, forward strand.
GTTATTTCCCTAAATTACGATGTCTTGTTAAAGCATTCAGGAAATGTTGGAAAGTATTTTATAATCTATGCTTAACGCATGACTTTTCTTACTTGTTTTTTCTATTTTCCAGATCAGTCTTTTCCTATAAAACATACCAAATCTATTTAGCTCATATTCACAAAATACAATATACACGGGAATAAAAAATTTAAATAAATATTGCTTATCAGACCGTTCTATAAATAATAGTTTTATTAATATCCGTTAGACTCCATGTTCGTATTTAATAAAGCAATGAAAAAACACAACACATTAAAAAACTTACACATTCTAAATATCAAGCTTGAGCTCAATATCAACCTTTGAACTTAAAAAAATATGTCAGTTGATAAGCATTGTTTTTTAAGTGGAAAAATTTAAAATGTTTTAGAAGAATAGGACTCCAAAATACGATATTTTGCTAAACAGTACGGTAAAAAGATAAGATTTTATATTTACAGCAAAAGGTTATTTCAAAATTCATCGCTGTATTAATACTTAGAAATTTTTCCAGAGAGAATCATTCGCCTTATATACAATATTTCAAATGAAAATCAAATATCAAATTAATTGCTTAAAAGGCGCAAAGGAAAACATAGTGAAAAAGATTCCATGCCGGGACTCGAACCCGGGCCATCTGTATAGTACACTGACATTCTACCGACTAAACAACATGGAACGACGCCCAGTCTGTAAAATTTCTCACTATTACAGGTTGGCAAGGCTACAAACGCAGCACAAGATGGAATATTTATCATGAGCCACCGACATGGGGTAAACACGAAACTTAATTAAATCCAGCATCAATTGAAACTATATTAATAATTGGAAATTTTTCCAGGGAGAAACATTCGCCTTGCATACAACATTTCAAATTAAAATTGCCTTTTAAGCAATTAATTTGAAATTAGATTTTCATTTGAAATATTGTATGCAAGGCGAATGGTTCTCTCTGGAAAAATTTCCAAGTATTAATATAATTTCAATCGATGCTGGATTTAATTAAGTTTCGTGTTTGCATCATGTTGGTGGCTCACGCTAAATATTCCATCTTGTGCTGCGTTTGTAGCCTCGCCAACATGTAATAGTGAGAAATTTTCCAGCCTGGGTATCGTTCCATGTGATTTAGTCGGTAGAATGTCAGTGCGCTGTACTGATGGCCCGGGTTCGAGTCCCAGCATGGAATCTTTTTCGCTATTTGCGTCTTTTAAGCAATTAATTTGAAATTTGATTTTCATTTGAAATCACAGTGTTTATGACAAGTTCGTCACAAATAACACATATTTCACAAATTGGTCACAGTGTGACTTCAAAGTATTGTCGCTTTCGTCACAGGTTCGTCACAAAGTTAATGCCAAAATAGTCACAAATGACGCACTTTTCACAAATTTGTCACACCGTGACTTCACAGAGTGGTCACAATGTGACGTCACAAACGACCTCTAAAACGGCCATAACGACCTCGCATTCTAGTCACTATGACGCCACATCGACGGTCACAAAATCACAGTGTGACTCCACAACAACGTCGCCGTGACGTCACCATGCCTTACGGGAAGAAAACACAATGGTAAATCTACGAGTCGACCGCTAAAATCAGGTTTTAAGGTGTTTTCCAAGATTAAGGTGAATAAAAATTCACCTAATTAAATTCAGTTTAAAATGCTCAAATAATCCATATTAATTGTTTGACTTTCCAAACACTCACTAGATGGAGCCCGAAAAAGGATGTTAACATTTATTAAAATTCGAAATATAAAAGAAAAAGAAAACCTTTCAAAAGTTTCCCTATTATTTAAAAAAATGGCCAGTAGATTGCAGCCCTAAATAAAAATACTGGTCCTAGATTGAAATTCCAGATTTTTTGTGCCTGAAAAAAAAAGAAAAAAAAATATTCCTGTGCAAAACAATAAAATAAACATTTAAAATAACAAAAAAAACCCCGGAATTTTCTTATAATTAAATCAATCTGAAAGAAAAGTGTAATAATAATGAAAATCAAAATTTAAATGTTCCGGCTGAGAGATACGAAACCACAATCAACTGCGTGGGAGACATTTGCGTTACCACAGCGCCATCGGTGCTTGGTGATACTTGCTGGATTTAACATTATGTTTTGAAATCGAAAGAGAACGAAATCTCTTTGTTAAATTATTACAAGGATTTTTCAAAATTTTATGATTTTGGGAAGGTCAGGGGTAATCAGCTCTATGTAACAAAAAAGAAAAAGAAATCAAGTCTGTAACTTAAATAGTTTCCGAATACGAGCCTGTGACGGACGGACAGACGGAAAAGCTAGATCATAAGGTTTTCGTGAGATAAACGAAACCTTACAAATGAGTGTTAGTATTGTTAGTGAAAAATCTAAATACAGTATAGCGCTGATTATCCGAACGCCAATTAACCGAACTGTCCAATTATCTGAACATCCTTTCTTTTTCTAATTTTTTTTTTTTCAGGACTGACTTTGAAATCGAAAACGTTTTCTGGATCGGTGAGAGCAAAGTCCAATTCGCGAAACTTTCCACTGTTATCTATCTCAATTTTTTACACGTCTGTCCGAAAAAGACTGGCTATTTTCTTGCAATTTAAAATTTTCAAAAATTTCGAGGAAAATGAAATTGAATGTTATGATAATAATCCAGGCCAATCACATAATTGAAGAATGTTTTCAAACAGCTATGAAATGGTTGGAATGACAGGAGAATGCTGATCCTATCCAACTTTCGCATTTGGGAAGAATTCGTGATATGATAGTATTGAAAAGAATATCTTCTTTAAAGCAAAAAAAAAAAAAAAAAAAAAAAAAAAAAAAATAATAATAATAATAAATTGTAAAGCTTTTTTGCTTAATCGTTTCGGGACGAGCGTCTTTTACAGAATTTTTAATCTTTTATCACCGGTTTTTCAAAACAGAAATTTTTGCAGCTTTTTTGCTTAAATTTCAAATTTTGCAGTTTACAAAAGGATAAAAAATACCCCCTAAAAATAAAAAATAAAAATGAACAAAGGGAAAAAATTACCATACATGTCAGCACTAATAGCTTCTAAAATAGAAATGAATTTCATGTGCACACTATAGAATTTTTTAAATCTACCTATCCGCTGCTATGTTTTTAAAAAACTTACATTTGTTCCAAAAAACAATCTTGTGCACGTAAAAAATGCATTTTAACCATTTTGGCACGGTCATAAACATCACAAAATTTGCCCATCTAATTATCCGAACTAGTGCTGGTCCTTGCAGGTTCCGATTATCGATGCTCTACTGTATATTACATGTAAAAAATCTAACAGAGTTTTCACTTAAAAGAACATAAATATGGTTTTCACTTATATTCCGTGATCCGAAAAGCCCGCATTGGAATTCCCTGTACTATAAATAATTATTTTTTTAGTTTGTTCTCAAACGACTTGAATAAATATAAATCATAAATAAATAACTAGAAAACAGGAATTCTGCTTTTTTTCAGAATTTAATGCCCCCCCCCCCCCTCCGATGAAAAATAATGTATGTATATAGATAGTACAAAACATATTTCAGTTTTAAGACTTAAAATACACGCTTTTATTTCATATAAAGTTGACGTCATCAGCATCCGTTGAAGAAATCCTCATTTACGGTCCAGTTTTAAACAACGTCTACAGTAAAGTACGCATAGGACGTCACTATCGCTGAATAATACACAAATCCAAAAAAAGAGATGTCGTCATTCAAGAAACTCGACAGAAAAAATCGGCTATCTAATGACTCATGTGCCTTCATTTGTTTGTAATATTAATATACATACTTAAAATTAAGCTTAGTTTATAATAGCTCCATGTTTTATCAGAATTCAATCATTTACATTTTTTTCAACATAGCACGTATTTTAAGTACATTTTTTTTTTCAGTTGTTATTTGGAAATGGCAACAAAAAGATATAATTACTTTTTCCTTTACTGTCTACAGAAATGGAGTACTTGAGTTGCCAAAATTAAACAAAAGGCGTTAAAAACTACAAAAAAAATTAATATCTCAAAAATAAATTGAAATGATTTTCAAACAAATTGCATTTAAAAGTACTTTTTTTCCCTATACGACGGTATAAAAATTTAAAATATGCGATGATTAGATGTTTAAAAAATTGCAGTAGAATATTTATCAGTATATCTCCTTTATTTTACGGCTGGATTATATAACGGAACATTATTTTGAGTACTGAGAAAAAGAAATAGCATACCGGGGGCTAAAAAATAAAAAGACTAAAAACCATCATAACAAAGACATATTTATTTAAATGATCATTAGAAATGTAATTATTTTTACACAAATTTCTTTCTCATTTAATACAGAATTTCAAGCTAAATCATTTATAATACCTAAATTCGTCACTCTAACACAGAAAATTGTTATTCCGAAATTCATTGTGTTAATTTATAAACATAAAAATCTTCCGATTATAATGTAAAATCAGTGTCTTCAATAAGGCATATCTCTCCAATAAAGTACATCTTCTTAGAGAAAGATGTTCTTTCTTGCAACCTTTTAGCCATTTCTGCTGAATGCAAAAATGTTAACCGGGAGCACCACTAGGAGGCAGGTTACGATTTACTCCCTTGTACCCTCCTTCCTTCCCACGCCCCTGATGGTATAGGGCGTACTCCTGTTTGATGGAGAGGCCTGTCAAGATGTCAGGAAAGCAGCTGGAGATGTTATGATGTTAAATGGACCCATGAAGATGGAACGAAGAAGCAGAAGATCGAACTAGTAAAGTCACATTCGGCTATATAAAAAGTCACAATTGGCTTTAAGGAAAAGTCACAATTGGCTTTAAGAAAAGTCACATTCGGCTATATGAAAAGTCACAATTGGCTTTAAGGAAAAGTCACAATTGGCTTTAAGGAAAAGTCACAATCGGTTATAATAAAAGTCAAACCGACTTTAGTAAAAGTCACAACCGGCTTTAGTAAAAGTCACAACCGGCTTTAGAAAAAGTCTCAGTCGGCTTTAGAAAAAGTCACAGTCGGCTTTAGAAAAAGTCACAGTTGGCTTTAGAAAAAGTCAGAATCGTGGCATGACATATCTGAAAAACTTTAACTAATTTTTCATAAAAACATTTGTGAAAAATTTTTGGAGTTTACGCATCCTTGTTTTTTTTGGAACCTGAGTTATTTTAGCGTTTGATATCTTTGCAGTGGGGGGAAGTGGTGCTTTTCTGTGAACTTTTTCTCTTGTTTCTTGTCTTGATTTTACTGAAACTGTAAGTACAGGTGTTTTCATTTTAACATTTCCTGCTGTTTCTTGTTGTGGCAGAGAAGAAACTGTTAATAGTTGGGTAGATATCTTTACAGTTGGTGGAAGTGGTGCTTTCCTATGAACTTTTACTATTGTTTCTTGATTTGATTTTACTGAAACTGTAAATACAGGTGTTTTCATTTTAATATTTCCTGCTGTTTCTTGTTGTGGCAGAGAAGAAACTGTTAATTGTTGGGTAGATATCTTTACAGTTGGTGGAAGTGGTGCTTTCCTAGGAACTTTTACTATTGTTTCTTGATTTGATTTTACTGAAAGTGGGAATACAGGAGTCTTCATTTCAATAGTTTCTGTAGTTTCTTGTTTTGGTAAAGCTGAAACTGCAACTAAGGGTGTTTCCTGTTTAATATTTTTTACTATATCCTCAAACTGATTTTTGTCTTCAAAAAATGTTGCATTAAAAATTTTTCTTTCACTTAACAGATCAGGAGAAGAATTCGAATATTGTAATTTCGACAATAGCGATATTTTAATGCGAGGTTGTGACTTTTTTGAAGAAATCTCATTTTCACTTAAGCTTTTTTGTGTTTTACTTAGTGATTTTTTAAAATGTTGATTCATATCAGCACCTGCATATTTGACTTTAGAATTGCAAATCTGTTTTTCTTTATCTTCTCGATGCTGTGGTTGTGTAGAAGGAGATTCTGAAGATATTGAGTCAAAGTTATTAAACTGTTTAGGATCTGGAGACGAAACAGCTCTTGTTTTCTTTGAACTTTCTTTAAATTGTTGTTCTTCTTTCAAATCAGATTCTCGTTTTGGAGAGTTAATAATTGCTTTTACTTGTTTTTCAATATGGCATGTTGATTGAGGAGGTTTAGGTGCAGGATACTTTTTTCGATATTTACGAGTTTTCGACAAATTATTTGCAAATGTCCCTACAGAGCTGTTTACAGATCTGTTTTCAGTAGGAAAATTATTGTCATTAACTATTGTATTTTCATCCTCAAAAGGGTTTAATTCATGTTGGTAGTGTGCATCATTTTTCGGACTGTATTCAGAAGAGAAAGGGTTGAGTGATTCGGGATAGTCCTCATGTACAGTACATCTTCGGGCAGTATCATCTTCGCTTACGCTATTTCTATTTTGATTTCTTGATCTGGAATCACGGATGCCACTGTAAAAATAAAAATATTGTATAAATTTTCAATGTTAAAAGTGCATAAAATGAGCATTGCATGACAAATTTACATCTAAAAAGGAAGGTCTCTTTAAGGCGAATAGAATATTTTAAAAAGTCCTTCCGGCATGTGACGTGAGGATAAGGTAACTTTCATATTCCTTTTTTTTTAATGTAGCATATTTTACTCAAACACACGAAGCTAAAATTAGTGGAAATCGATTAGATAATTCAATAAAAATTCCTTATTTTCTTGGCTTTAAAATTTTGTAAATTTCACTCAAATTTTAAAAAGTTAAAATGCGAAGAACCCGATAAAAGAATATTCGTCAATATTGAGTTTGAATGAGAATTCCGCCAAATTAGTAAGGTATAGCCAAGTTGGCATCATGTATGGTTGCTTAGTTTTGCTCGCCAGATTTGGCGATATATCGTCAAGTTTGGCGGAATTTGAAGCTATCGTTCACTAACATTCATATATTAATAGCTGTTTTTACTTAACTGCTGTCTTGTTTCAAAATGTCAACCACCCTACAATTTCAAACTTCTATATCTCAACCATTTTTTAAGTTAGAGACAAAACAAAAGAAAAAATACTCCGGAATCCTTATATCAAGGCCTAACACTTAAACATAAAATAAAAATGGATTTCAAAATTTTCTGTGTATATTTTTTTAGTTTTAAATATTTAAATGGCCGCCATTTTGAAACAAGATGGCGGATGAAGTTGGCCAACGAACTAGGTTGAGACATTTGTATATACTAAGCACACAATAAATCTCATCCAAATCGTTTTATAAATACGAGAGTTATCGCATACAAAAAGCAGATATATATATATATATATATATATATGTGTCTGATTTTTTATATATGTCTGATCAAAATCATATATGTTTGATTTTCACTTATATATATATATATATTATATTATAATATATATATATATATATATATATATATTATAATATATATTATTATAATATATATATATATATATTATATTATATATATACTTATATATATATATATATAAGTGACATTTGAACGGAGTGTGGTTTTGGGATCTGGGGGGTCATGATCGTTGAAAATATACCAACATTTTTCGGAAGTTCTTTTCTCCGGACTGCTGCAAGAGGTAGCTTTTTACTTTTTAAAATGAAAGCTACCTAAAAAAAAAGGCTACTGAAAATACTCAAATATGTAATAAAGGATCAGTCAAAGTTAGCGACGGATTTTCGTTAGAAAGTCTGTAAAAAAATAAAATACTGTCGAATATTTGGTATAAAAGGACGAATGCGCCAGGCCATTTGGCGAAAAACATTTTCCTTTGCGAAACACTAGCGATTTTAATGCATTAAATAAGATGTATATGTTAAAGACACATAAACTTGCCCATTGGTACATATAAACAAGAACTTTTATATGAAATTCTACAAATGAGATTATTGATAAGCATAGCATTAACGTTTCGAACTGCTTCTGCAGTCATCTTCAGAATAAATACGACGTTGAATTGTTTAAAAGATGAGAGAAAAAAGCTTCTTGTCCAGTGTTGATCAATTATATTTGAGCGCTGAAGCAGTTCGAAGCGTCGATACTGTGCTTTATCATTAATTTTATTTGTACAAATTCATATGAAAGTTCTTGTTTCTGTGTACCAATTGCGAGACAAACCTAAAAAAAATTGACTTAAATTTCCAACACTCAACTTACTGGGCTGTCTGAACATAGAACCAGTCGACAAATTTCACTCAGATATCTTATTTACACTAGCATCCGGCTTGGCATGTGACAATTCAACAGAATATATCGCGGGTAATGGAACTCCTTCAAACTATGAGTACGATGAGTACTGTGATATACAAACGATGAGTAGATACATTTAATTATTTTTAACTCTCTGGCAAAGATATCATACGAGTTGAAAATTTACTGAGTAAAAAAGCGTCCAGGTTGGAAGACGAACCCAGAATTTTTGGATACAATTGGCAACATTCAATCTACTGAGCTACCTGTATCTACAACCTGCTGAATCGGCCTGGACCCGTTTTTTTTACTTTCTTCTATCTTTACAAGAAGAAAGTATTGGATTCGTGAAAATTTTCGACTTCCCGATTTTCGACGGAGTTACACTTTTTAAATGTCAGAGATCCCGAAAAACATGTTCTTACAAAATGTCTGTGTGTCTGTGAGTCTATGAGTCTGTGACTCTGTCTGTCTATCTGTATGTGACACAATTTTGTAGGCGCTCTATCTCAAGAACTAATGCACGGAATTTAATAAAAAATTAAATTCAGGTAGTCCATGATATAAATTGGTGCTGATTAGTTTTTGGTGTAAATTGCCTTACAGGTGGCGCTCCTATGCTGCATTTTTCGCGATTTCCTCAATAGCTATATCTCAAGAATTAATGCACGTATTTTCATCAAACTTCAGATTCAGTTAGTCCTTTATAGGAGTTGGTGCTGATTACATTTTGGTGTAAATCGTCCTACAGGTGGCAATGAAATACTGCATTTTGCAGGATTTACATGATTTCCGCAATAGCTCTATCTCAAGAACTAATGCACGGATTTTCATCAAACTGCAGATTTAGTTAGTCCTTGATATGACCAGGTGCTGATTATGTGTTGGTGTAAATCGTCCAAAAGATGGCGCTGCTGTGCTGCCTTTTTCCACGATTCCCGCATTAGCTCTGTTTCAAGAACTAATGCACAAATTTTCATCTAACTTCAGATCTAATTAGATGTTAACACAAGTTATTGCTGACTAGGTTTTGGTGTTAATCGGCCAATAGGTGGCGCTGCTATGCTGGAATTTTCATGATTTTCGCAATTGCCCAATCTCAAAAATTAATGCACGGATTTTTCTCAATCTTCAGATTCAGTTAGACGTTCACATAAGTTGTTGCTTGGTGGTTTTGGTGAGACATAGGTTTTGGTGTAACATAGGTTTTTGTGTAAAGCAACGAATAGTTGGCGCTGCTAGGCAGCATTTTGCTGGATTTACACGATTTCAGAGATAGTCATATCTCAAAAACTAATGCACGTAATTTCATATATTTAGAATCCTCATGATGGGCATGGATTGCCATTTAATTTTGGCAGTGTGATAACGAATTTTGAAGTATTAACATGTATGAGATAGAACAAAGTTTTGGGATTGGTACATCCGACTAGTTACACATTTAAGAAAATTTCAAATCGTACTTTATAGAATACCTTTTATTCATCTGTCAGGTAATCCGAAAGTAACTGAAGAAAATATAAGGCAACATATACAATTTATTCTATTAAAATAATACTTCAATTATAGAGCTAATTTTCATGTGCTGAGACACAGCCAAAGTTGACGCCAAATGGGAACTATCCTGGCAAAAATTACTTTCAAGTGTATGACAATTACAACCCTTGTTTCACCAAAAAGAGGCTTTAGCACAATTTTTAGTAAAATTTTTCTTTTGATGTTTTAAAATAAGGTTTATTCTAATACTAAATGCAGTACGGTTTAGAAAAGTTTGCACAGCGGAGAAGAAAAATAGCACTCCGGAGAAGAAAAGGAGCATCATGAGACATAAAAAAGATCACTGATGAAAAAACAGCATGAATAATACTAAAAAATATGTTTGATAAACAAATTTATCTGAGCAATACTGCAAATTCTTTTACAATATTGCAAAAAATACTTAACTCCACCTCCTCAAACAAAAAAGACCCTCAGTAAGATCTAGTTATTCGGCTCGTTGCAGGACTTTACTTTTAACTATTTTTATTCAATTCTAATACAGTAGAATTTCTTTTATTCGAAACTCTTTTTACCGAAACTCTCGGTTAAACAAAATCCATTTTTAAAGCTTTTTTTTTTTTTTTTTTTTTTTTTTACTATCACATTTTCTGTGTGCAAAATCCATTTTTTAAGTATCATATTCCTCGTATGCAAATGGTCCTTTCAGAACTACGAGTATTTATAACTATTTTCGATCCCCTTTCTTAGAGTTCCATTCAATTTAACTTGAGCTCCAGTAAGATGCGGAGTGGAACGAAAAAAATGAATAAATTTGAAATTCTGAAGCTTTTGAATGTTTTTCAAAAGCTTTGGCATGGTTGGCGTAGCAGGAAGACTGTGATACTGGTGAACTAATAATATTAAAAAAACACCGTGATAGTTCTTCAAAGCAAAGGTAATCAAAATTGAAACAAACAAAACATTTTTTCAAGCCCTTGTGATATATGTAAAAAGTAATTAATTTCAAAATTAAAATTCAAGTAATTTATTCTGGTTTCTATTTTGCTATTGCTTTATTTTTATTAAGCACTTGTTACCATAATAATAAATATTGCATAAATTACTCCTTAATCTTAAAACTAAAGAATTCTCGATTATCCGAAAATTTCGATTTTCCGAAAGATGGTTGGTCCCAATTACTTCGGATAATCGAGATTCTACTGTATTATCAGAAATTCAAACCAAGATGATCACAAACGTTTTTACGAAAAAAAGAAAGAAAGAAACCCGACCCATGGAAAAATCGGCTTATCTCACCTGGTGCGATTCCTTTCTTTTCACTAGATTTACGATTTTTTTCAATGGTCCTTTGACGAAATTCGCGTTTTTTTCCGCGCTCCTTTGACGAAATTTCGCATTTTTTTCACATTGATTGACGATTTTTTTTCAACGACCGACTGACAAAATTCGCATTTTTTTTTTCGTGACAAACTGATAAAATTTTCTATTTTTTTCCACAATTTTTTGACGATATTTGCGAATTTCCCCCTTGATTGTTTGTAGAAATTCGTGACCACAACCGATTGTCAAAATTTGGGATTTTTTGGGCGATCATTTGACGAAATTCGTGATTTTTTTTTTTTTTTTTTTTTTTTTTTTTTGCGCAAACGATTATTGAAATTTGGAATTTTTTTTCAGCAACTAATTGAAGAAAATCTCTATTTGTTTCTGAGATCTTTGACGAAATTCACGATATTTTTCCATCATCGTTTGAAGAAATTCACGAATTGATTTTGCAAAATTCAACAAAGGAGAAAAATATCATTGCTTTCGTTGAAAATTATTACGTTTTTAATTCATTTATCTAGCTGATCCGCACGGCGTTTTCAAGAGTAATAATCAGAGTGTAAATAAAAAAAAAAGCTTAGGATTTCGATGTGAAAAGAAAAATGATTACTCACAAGTAAGCGACTTTTACAGTTAATTAACAAAATTTAAGCACGAAAATTACTCAGTCGTTGGAAATATCCCCCCCCCCCTTTACGTTTCACGTGGTAGTTATCTCGAATCTTGTTACCGGTAAATATCAGGTTTTCCTTTTGTTTTTTAAACCGATTTTTCAAACAGTCAGCGGGCATGTATTTCAGCCAAAATCAAGTTAAAGATATAAAATCATACAAATTTAAGGTTCATTTAACCATTCATCTACTGATGGTACTTATAAGTACTATCGGGGCTCGTTATAACTTGCTATAAAATTCATTTAATGCATCCATTAGTTGTAATACAGTTTAGAATGAGTTACAGATACATTATTTTATCTTGTTGCAAAAGCATTATGGGTTACAGAAAACAAAAGTATTTTTAAAAGGATGATTTCTTTTGCCTTTGCATCGTTTCAGCTTTCTTGGTGTTGGGGGAGGGGAACTTTTCAGTTCGGAAATAATTCTATATTTCTATTGTAAGGAGTGTATTTGTAGATTTCCTATTCTACAAAATACCAAGAAAAATATTTAAAATGAAAGATTTTAGTGGGGTTATAAATATTACATAAAATCCCTATAAATTCAAATTTAATTAATCCTTCTAAATCCTTCAATTCTTCTAAAATCGTTCTAAAATTTATTAAATGATTATATAAATCTACTTATGTAATTTAAACCATTTACGAAAAACGCTTTAGAAGATAAAATTTTCATGAATTCATAATTCAGCACATAAAGGGTTAAACAGTCAAATGTTTTTAAATTAAACTAAATGAAAGGCATATTAGTTATTTTATACAAAATTGGCAACTCACTCTAATTAAAAAGTCATCTCCTGCGAGATAGAAAAAGATCTGATGCATGCGCGGAAGCTTATTTATGCACAGGTTGAAAATGATGAAGAACGAAAAAAAGAAATTTCGGGGTTATTTTGTCATTATTTATTAACTTACGTCGTCCTAACCGCTTAAAAACGGGAGACATATTCTGAAATATCATACTCTTACATCTCAAATGCTGTAATTAATAAAAAAATATACCGCAGTTAACCCCTTGAAAAGAAATTTTCAAAAAGGGTCATTTTTCCGAAAAACGTCTTTCTTCCCCATTGTAACGTCCCTCTAGGAGGCAACTTTAGAGGTATCGACAAATTAAAAATATGTTATTAAAGCTGAAGCCTTCTTTTATTTGATGGTGGTATCGATTAAAAAATGATAATCGATAAAAAAAATATGAATTTTAACCCTTTCAAGTACGACGGAGACGACATTTTTTTCTACGCTAAAAGTAACTAAAAGTCCGTATTTTAACACAATCTTTTTAGAGAAACTTGACCAGATTTACTTCACTTACAAAAATTTTGAAACATTCGGACGGGTAAAAATATATTTTGCAAATAAAAGTTGTGAAATTTCGACGAAATCAGTAAAAAACTGAATGATTCGCCACGGTTTTGTTCGCTTTCGGCGAGTATAGCCTCTTCGTTCCATGGGTCCACATAGGTGTACTTCCGTTTTGTTTCAATTTATTTATAATGATACTCCAACATAATTACAATTTCTATATCAGATTGATATGTTTCAAAGTCTAAGATAAAAACTAATATAAATAAATAAAAAATTTTGCTCTGAAGTCAAATCGGAGGCGAAATAATTCAGTAATAATCAATAATACTGCATTAATACTCAGTAACAAAGGGGTTACCCTCCAAATGTCAAATTACGCAGAAAATAAAATACCAAATAGCATATACTTTCAATTCAATATATATATATATATAAATTAATATAAATTCAGATAAAATGGAGCTTTAACCCTTTAATGCGCTGGTTTACATATATGCACACAATAGTGTTTCAAATTTATTAAATTTTTTAATTCGGATATTCCAAATTCAAACCAGAAAATTAAAATAGCAACATTTGCTTCATTTAATAACAGACATTCCATATTTAAATAAAGCTAAATTTGACATTGAAATTTTCTGGTGTAAATTCAGATTTTCTGACTTACTTAAGTACGTAATTTCTAGAACATATTCTAGCATGGGAATTAAAGGGGTAAGATATAAAATCCTACAAATTTGAGGTTTTAAATTAACCTCATCACGAGACCAAGCAACGCCAGGCGGATGAGCTAGTAAGATATAAAACAATGAATAAAATATAATCCTTCTCAAATTAGGAAAACAAAAGTTGCAAAATACTACATAAAAATATCAATACTGAAAAAATTTGTTTTGTTCAATACTTACAAAAAATTTGAAATCCTATTTTTCAGATTTCGATGCCACTTCATATTTAACAACTGTATTTTGTCAATTATTTATAAATAAAATAAAATAAAATAACAAAAGTATCAAATCCAATCAAATGTATATCAATAACTTAGTCACACATTAGCATTCAATAAAAGTTAATCGCTTTTTCAAATGCAAAGAAAAGAATGTACTTATATTTAATGAAATAATCCATATTAATTCTCATAATAAAAGTTTATTGTTTAAATTTGTATTGTTTTCATATATTGTTAAGTTTTCAATAAAACTAATAAAGCTATTTTCAATTTAAATCAAGAATTTTCAACAATGGAATCTCAATTCTGAATTTTTAC
>OZ010799.1:313214500-313374532 GCA_963932465.1 Maratus speciosus
GTTGAAAATTCTTGATTTAAATTGAAAATAGCTTTAACAATGTATGAAAACAATACAAATTTAAACAATAAACTTTTATTATGAGAATTAATATGGATTATTTCATTAAATATAAGTACATTCTTTTCTTTGCATTTGAAAAAGCAATTAACTTTTATTGAATGCTAATGTGTGACTAAGTTATTGATGTACACTTGATTGGATTTGATACTTTTGTTATTTTATTTTATTTTATTTATAAATAATTGACAAAATAAAGTTGTTAAATATGAAGTGGCATCGAAATCTGAAAAATAGGATTTCAAATTTTTTGTAAGTATTGAACAAAACAAATTTTTTCAGTATTGATATTTTTATGTAGTATTTTGCAACTTTTGTTTTCCTAATTTGAGAAGGATTATATTTTATTCATTGTTTTATATCTTACTAGCTCATCCGCCTGGCGTTGCCTGGTCTCGTGATGAGGTTAATTTAAAACCTCATATTTGTAGGATTTTATATCTTACCCCTTTAATTCCCATGGTAGAATATGTTCTAAAAATTACGCAGTTCAGAGAATCTGACTTTACACTAGAAAATTTCAATGTCAAATTTAGCTTTATTTAAATATGGAATGTCTGTGATTAAATGAAGCAAATGTTGCTATTTTAATTTTCTGGTTTGAATTTGGAATATCCGAATTAAAAAATTTAATAAATTCGAAACACTATTGTGTGCATATATGTAAACCAGCGCATTAAAGGGTTAAAGCTCCATTTTATCTTAATTTATATTAATTTATATACTCTGCTCAAAACAATTAAAGGATATTTGAAGTTTTATATAAAATAAAGATATAAACGAAATTTTTTTTGCCGAAAATAGAAGAAGAGAATCACAAATGCAAATTTTTCTGGTTTTCAAACTGTGGAGTATGCAAATTTTGAGTTCGACGTCAAAAACGTCGCTTCAGCGGCAGCGAATGAAATTTGACTTTCAACTGGATAAAAGAGAATGAAGACAAGGATGATCGGCATTCAGTGATTGCTTTGTTTCGATGAGTACGATGTCTCAGCGAAGTCATTTGACAGATTCAGAAGCTTTGAGAATTGTTGGTAGGTTAGAAGGGGGCCAAACTCAAGCCGAAGTAGCGCAAGCCATTGGAGTGTCACAAAGTGTCATTTCCAGGATCTGGAACCGTTTTTTGGAGAGTGGATGTGCAGGCCGAAGACCAGGGCAAGGTCGTAGGCGGGCAACAACGCCCAATGAAGATCGGTATTTAGCGTTAACAGCTCGGAGACACCGAACCATGAACGCTACTCTTCTCCAACAACACCTTCGCTCGGCTACAGGCACCACGATTTCAACTCAGACTGTCCGAAACCGGCTCCATGCTGTAGGTCTGTATGCTCGCCGACCGATGGTATGTGTTAGATTAACATCAAGGCATCGTCGCGACCGCAGGGAGTGGGCAACCGAGCATGTCAACTGCCGGAGAAATGAATGGAGCAATATTCTGTTTTCTGACGAGTCCCGTTTTTCTGTGCATCCTGATAATAGGCGTATTTTCATCTGGAGGGACCGTGGCAGTAGGAATAATCCTGCGTTCGTGCACGAAAGTATCAGATTTGGCGGTGGAGGAGTGTTGGTGTATTGTGGCATCTCCATTGACGGGCGCACTGACCTCTACATCATTCGAGATGGAGCTCTGACTGGTCGCCGATATAGGGATGAGATCCTCAGACCTATTGTAGTCCCTTACGCTGCAGCAATCGGAGATAACTTCATTTTAATGGACGATAACTGCAGGCCACATCGTGCAAACCTGGTGGAGGATTTCCTTTTCGAGGAAGGAATCGTTCGAATGGAATGGCCAGCGTGTTCTCCAGACATGAATCCAATCGAGCACGTTTGGGACGCTCTATGAAGACGAGTTTCTGGCCGCCAACAACCCCCACAAACTCTCCAAGAACTGGAAAGAGCTCTTCTGGAAGAGTGGGGCAGAATACCCCAACTCGTCATTAATAGCCTCATTGAGTCCATGCCTCAAAGGTGTTCAACGTTGTTGGCCGCCCGTGGAAACCATACCCCCTACTGAAAATGATTTTCTTTGAAGAAAACACCTTTTCTTATTCTTTTTTTCTCATATGCACAAATTGTGTTTTTTTCCTTTAGTACACAAATGCGCAATAAAATGCATTTTTTTCTGCCAAACATGTGTAATTTATTCTCATATAACCTACTATGTCTGTCGACCATGTATCAATCAGCTAAACAGTTTACCAGATACAAAATCCACCTAAAACTGCAATATCCTTTAATTGTTTTGAGCAGTGTATATATATATATATATATATTGAATTGAAAGTATATGCTATTTGGTATTTTATTTTCTACGTAATTTGATATTTGGAGGGTAACCCCTTTGTTACTGTGTATTAATGCAGTATTATTGATCATTACTGAATTACTTCGCCTCCGATTTGACTTCAGAGCAAGATTTTTTATTTATTTACATTAGTTTTTATCTTAGACTTTGAAACATATCAATCTGATATAGAAATTGTAACTATGTTCGAGTATCATTATAAATAAATTGAAACAAAACGGAGTCCGCATATGTGGACCCATGGAACGAAGAGGCTATACTCGAAGAAAGCGAGCAAAACCGTTGCGAATCATTCAGTTTTTTACTGGCTTCGTCAAAATTTCACAACTTTTATTTGCAAAATATATTTCTACCCGTCCGAATGTTTCAAAATTTTTGTAAGTGAAGTAAATCTGGCCAAGTTGCTCTAAAAAGATTGTGTTAAAATACGGACTTTTAGTTACTTTTAGCGTAGAAAAAAATGTCGTCTTCGTGATGCGCGAAGTGACGTGAGTTGGACTGTGTACTTGAAAAGGTTAAAATTCATATTTTTTAAAAATCGATACCACCATCAAATAAAAGAAGGCTTCAGCTTTAATAACATATTTTTAATTTGTCGATACCTCTAAAATTGCCCCCTAGAGGGACGTTACAATAGGGAAGAAAGACGTTTTTCGGAAAAATGACCCTTTTCGAAAATTTCTTTTCAAGCGATTAACTGCGGTATATTTTTTTATTAATTACAGCATTTGAGATGTAAGAGTATGATATTTCAGAATATGTCTCCCGTTTTTAAGCGGTTAGGACGATGTAAGATAATAAATAATGACAAAATACCCCCGAAATTTCTTTTTTTCGTTCTTCGTCATTTTCAACCGATGCATAAATAAGCTTCCGCGCATGCATCAGATCTTTTTCTATCTCGCAGGAGATGACTTTTTAATTAGAGTGAGTTGCCAATTTTGTATAAAATAACTAATATGCCTTTCATTTAGTTTAATTTAAAAACATTTGACTGTTTAACCCTTTATGTGCTGAATTATGAATTCATGAAAATTTCATCTTCTAAAGCGTTTTTCGTAAATGGTTTAAATTACATAAGAAGATTTATATAATCATTTAATAAATTTTAGAACGATTTTAGAAGAATTGAAGGATTTAGAAGGATTAATTAAATTTGAATTTATAGGGATTTTGTGTAATATTTATAACCCCACTAAAATCTTTCATTTTAAATATTTTTCTTGGTATTTTGTAGAATAGGAAATCTACAAATACACTCCTTACAATAGAAATATAGAATTATTTCCGAACTGAAAAGTTCCCCTCTCCCAACACCAAGAAAGCTGAAATGATGCAAAGGCAAAAGAAATCATCCTTTTAAAAATACTTTTGTTTTCTGTAACCCGTAATGCTTTTGCAACAAGATAAAATAATGTATCTATAACTCATTCTAAACTCTATTACAACTAATGGATTCATTAAATGAATTTTATAGCAAGTTATAACGAGCCCCGACAGTATTTATAAGTACCATCAGTAGATAAAGGGTTAAATGAACCTTAAATTTGTACGATTTTATATCTTTAACTTGATTTTGGCTGAAATACATGCCCGCTGACTGTTTGAAAAATCGGTTTAAAAAAAAAAAGGAACACCTGATATTTACCGGTAACAAGATTCGAGATAACTACCACGTGAAACGTAGTGGGGAGGGGGGTGGGTAATATTTCCAACGACTGAGTAATTTTCGTGCTTAAATTTTGTTAATTAACTGTAAAAGTCGCTTACTTGTGAGTAATCATTTTTCTTTTCACATCGAAATCCTAAGCTTTTTTTTTTATTTACACTCTGATTATTACTCTTGAAAACGCCGTGCGGATCAGCTAGATAAATGAATTAAAAATGTAATAATTTTCAACGAAAGCAATGATATTTTTCTGCTTTGTTGAATTTTGCAAAATCAATTCATGAATTTCTTCAAACGATGATGGAAAAATATCGTGACTTTCGTCAAAGATCTCAGAAACAAATAGTGATTTTCTTCAATTAGTTGCTGAAAAAAAATTCCAAATTTCAATGATCGTTTGCGCAAAAGGAAAAAAAAAAAAAAAAATCACGAATTTCGTCAAATGATCGCCCAAAAAATCCCAAATTTTGACAATCGGTTGCGGTCACGAATTTCTACAAACAATCAAGGAGGAAATTCGCAAATTTCGTCAAAAATTGTGGAAAAAAATAGAAAATTTTATCAGTTTGTCACGAAAAAAAAAATGCGAATTTAGTCAGTCGGTCGTTGAAAAAAAAATCAATATCGTCAATCAATGTGAAAAAAAATGCGAAATTTCGTCAAAGGAGCGCGGAAAAAAACGCGAATTTCGTCAAAGGACCATTGAAAAAAATCGTAAATCTAGTGAAAAGAAAGGAATCGCATCAAGTGAGATAAGCCGATTTTTCCATGGGTCGGGTTTCTTTCTTTCTTTTTTTCGTAAAAACGTTTGTGATCATCTTCGTTTGAATTTCTGATAATACAGTAGAATCTCGATTATCCGAAGTAATTGGGACCAACCATCTTTCGGAAAATCGAAATTTTCGGATAATCGAGACTTCTTTAGTTTTAAGATTAAGGAGAAATTTATGCAATATTTATTATTATGGTAACAAGTGCTTAATAAAAATAAAGCAATAGCAAAATAGAAACCAGAATAAATTACTTGAATTTTAATTTTGAAATTAATTACTTTTTACATATATCACAAGGGCTTGAAAAAATGTTTTGTTTGTTTCAATTTTGATTACCATTGCTTTGAAGCACTATCACGGTGTTTTTTTTTTAATATTATTAGTTCACCAGTATCACAGTCTTCCTGCTACGCCAACCATGCCAAAGCTTTTGAAAAACATTCAAAAGCTTCAGAATTTCAAATTTATTCATTTTTTTCGTTCCACTCCGCATCTTACCGGAGCTCAAGTTAAATTGAACGGAACTCTAAGAAAGGGGATCGAAAATAGTTATAAATACTCGTAGTTCTGAAAGGACCATATGCACACGAGGAATATGATACTTAAAAAAAAAAAAATTTAAAAATGGATTTTGCACACAGAAAATGTGATAGTAAAAAAAAAAAAAAAAAAAGCTTTAAAAATGGATTTTGTTTAACCGAGAGTTTCGGTAAAAAGAGTTTCGAATAAAAGAAATTCTACTGTATTAGAATCGAATAAAAATAGTTAAAAGTAAAGTCCTGCAACGAGCCGAGTAACTAGATCTTACTGAGGGTCTTTTTTGTTTGAGGAGGTGGAGTTAAGTATTTTTTGCAATATTGTAAAAGAATTTGCAGTATTGCTCAGATAATTTTTTATCAAACATATTTTTTAGTATTATTCATGCTGATTTTTCATCAGTGATCTTTTTTATGTCTCATGATGCTCCTTTTCTTCTCCGGAGTGCTATTTTTCTTCTCCACTGTGCCAACTTTTCTAAACCGTGCTGCATTTAGTCCTAGAATAAACCTTATTTTAAAACATCAAAAGAAAAATTTTACTAAAAATTGTACTAAAGCCTCTTTTTGGTGAAAAAAAGGGTTGTAATTGTCATACACTTGAAAGTATGCCAGGATAGTTCCCATTTGGCGTCAACTTTGGCTGTGACTCAGCACATGAAAATTAGCTCTATAATTGAAATATTATTTTAATAGAATAAACTGTATATGTTGCCTTATATTTTCTTCAGTTATTTTCGGATTACTTGACAGATGAATAAAAGGTATTCTATATAGTACGATTTGAAATTTTCTTAAATGTGTAATTAGTCGGATGTACCAATCCCAAAACTTTGTTCTGTCTCATACATGTCAATACTTCAAAATTCGCTATCACACTGCCAAAATTAAATGGCAATCCATGTCCATCATGAGGATTCTAAATACATGAAATTCCGTGCATTAGTTCTTGAGATATGACTATCTCTGAAATCGTGTAAATCCAGCAAAATGCTGCCTTGCAGCGCCAACTATTCGGTGCTTTACACCAAAACCTATGTTACACCAAAACCACTAAGCAACAATTTATGTGAACGTCTAACTGAATCTGAAGATTGAGAAAAATCCGTGCATTAATTTTTGAGATTGGGCTATTGCGAAAATCATGAAAATTCCAGCATAGCAGCGCCACCTATTAGCCGATTAACACCAAAACCTAGTCAACAATAACTTGTGTTAACATCTAATTAGATCTGAAGTTAGATGAAAATTTGTGCATTAGTTCTTGAAACAGAGCTAATGCGGGAATCGTGAAAAAGGCAGCACAGCAGCGCCATCTTTTGGATGATTTACACCAACACATAATCAGCACCTGATCATATCAAGGACTAACTAAATCTGCAGTTTGATGAAAATCCGTGCATTAGTTCTTGAGATAGAGCTATTGCGGAAATCATGTAAATCCTGCAAAATGCAGTATTTCATTGCCACCTGTAAGACGATTTACACCAAAATGTAATCAGCACCAACTCCTATAAAGGACTAACTGAATCTGAAGTTTGATGAAAATACGTGCAATAATTCTTGAGATATAGCTATTGAGAAAATCGCAAAAAATGCAGCATAGGAGCGCCACCTGTAAGGCAATTTACACCAAAAACTAATCAGCACCAATTTATATCATGGACTACCTGAATTTAATTTTTTATTAAATTCCGTGCATTAGTTCTTGAGATAGAGCGCCTACAAAATTGTGTCACATACAGACAGACAGAGTCACAGACTCATAGACTCACAGACACACAGACATTTTGTAAGAACATGTTTTTCGGGATCTCTGATCTTTAAAACGTGTAACTCCGTCGAAAATCGGAAGTCGGAATTTTCACGAATCCAATACTTTCTTCTTGTAAAGATAGAAGAAAGTAAAAAAAAAGTGTCCAGGCCGATTCAGCAGGTTGTAGATACAGGTAGCTCAGTAGATTGAATGTTGCCAATTGTATCCAAAAATTCTGGGTTCGTCTTCCAACCTGGACGCTTTTTTACTCAGTAAATTTTCAATTTGTATGATATCTTTGCCAGAGAGTTAAAAATAATTAAATGTATCTACTCATCGTTTGTATATCAGAGTACTCATCGTACTCATCGTTTGAAGGAGTTCCATTACCCGCGATATATTCTGTTGAATTGTCACATGCCAAACCGGATGCTAGTGTAAATAAGATATCTGAGTGAAATTTGTCGACTGGTTCTCTGTTCAGACAGCTCAGTAAGTTGAGTGTTGGAAATTTAAGTCAAATTTTTTTAGGTTTGTCTCGCAATTGGTACACAGAAACAAGAACTTTCATATGAACTTGTACAAATAAAATTAATGATAAAGCACAGTATCGACGCTTCTAACTGCTTCAGCGCTCAAATATAATTGATCAAGACTGGACAAGAAGCTTTTTTCTCTCATCTTTTAAACAATTCAACGTCGTATTTATTCTGAAGATGACTGCAGAAGCAGTTCGAAACGTTAATGCTATGCTTATCAATAATCTCATTTGTAGAAGTTCATATAAAAGTTCTTGTTTATATGTACCAATGGGCAAGTTTATGTGTCTTTAACATATACATCTTATTTAATGCATTAAAATCGCTAGTGTTTCGCAAGGGAAAATGTTTTTCGCCAAATGGCCTGGCGCATTCGTCCTTTTATACCAAATATTCGACAGTATTTTATTTTTTTACAGACTTTCTAACGAAAATCCGTCGCTAACTTTGACTGATCCTTTATTACATATTTGAGTATTTTCAGTAGCCTTTTTTTTTAGGTAGCTTTCATTTTAAAAAGTAAAAAGCTACTTCTTGCAGCAGTCCGGAGAAAAGCACTTCCGAAAAATGTTGGTATATTTTCAACGATCATGACCACCCAGATCCCAAAACCACACTCCGTTCAAATGTCACTTATATATATATATATATATATATATATATATAAGTGAAAATCAAACATATATGATTTTGATCAGACATATATAAAAAATCAGACACATATATATATATATATATATCTGCTTTTTGTATGCGATAACTCTCGTATTTATAAAACGATTTGGATGAGATTTATTGTGTGCTTAGTATATACAAATGTCTCAACCTAGTTCGTTGGCCAACTTCATCCGCCATCTTGTTTCAAAATGGCGGCCATTTAAATATTTAAAACTAAAAAAAAATACACAGAAAATTTTGAAATCCATTTTTATTTTATGTTTAAGTGTTAGGCCTTGATATAAGGATTCCGGAGTATTTTTTCTTTTGTTTTGTCTCTAACTTAAAAAATGGTTGAGATATAGAAGTTTGAAATTGTAGGGTGGTTGACATTTTGAAACAAGACAGCAGTTAAAGAAAATCAGCTATTAATATATGAATGTTAGTGAACGATAGCTTCAAATTCCGCCAAACTTGACGATATATCGCCAAATCTGGCGAGCAAAACTAAGCAACCATACATGATGCCAACTTGGCTATACCTTACTAATTTGGCGGAATTCTCATTCAAACTCAATATTGACGAATATTCTTTTATCGGGTTCTTCGCATTTTAACTTTTTAAAATTTGAGTGAAATTTACAAAATTTTAAAGCCAAGAAAATAAGGAATTTTTATTGAATTATCTAATCGATTTCCACTAATTTTAGCTTCGTGTGTTTGAGTAAAATATGCTACATTAAAAAAAAAAGGAATATGAAAGTTACCTTATCCTCACGTCACATGCCGGAAGGACTTTTTAAAATATTCTATTCGCCTTAAAGAGACCTTCCTTTTTAGATGTAAATTTGTCATGCAATGCTCATTTTATGCACTTTTAACATTGAAAATTTATACAATATTTTTATTTTTACAGTGGCATCCGTGATTCCAGATCAAGAAATCAAAATAGAAATAGCGTAAGCGAAGATGATTCTGCCCGAAGATGTACTGTACATGAGGACTATCCCGAATCACTCAACCCTTTCTCTTCTGAATTCAGTCCAAAAAATGATGCACACTACCAACATGAATTAAACCCTTTTGAGGATGAAAATACAATAGTTAATGACAATAATTTTCCTACTGAAAACAGATCTGTAAACAGCTCTGTAGGGACATTTGCAAATAATTTGTCGAAAACTCGTAAATATCGAAAAAAGTATCCTGCACCTAAACCTCCTCAATCAACATGCCATATTGAAAAACAAGTAAAAGAAATTATTAACTCTCCAAAACGAGAATCTGATTTGAAAGAAGAACAACAATTTAAAGAAAGTTCAAAGAAAACAAGAGCTGTTTCGTCTCCAGATCCTAAACAGTTTAATAACTTTGACTCAATATCTTCAGAATCTCCTTTTACACAACCACAGTATCGAGAAGATAAAGAAAAACAGATTTGCAATTCTAAAGTCAAATATGCAGGTGCTGATATGAATCAACCTTTTGAAAAATCACTAAGTAAAACACAAAAAAGCTTAAGTGAAAATGAGATTTCTTCAAAAAAGTCACTACCTCGCATTAAAATATCGCTATTGTCAAAATTACAATATTCGAATTCTTCTCCTGATCTGTTAACTGAAAGAAAAATTTTTAATGCAACATTTTTTGAAGACAAAAATCAGTTTGAGGATATAGTAAAAAATATTAAACTGGAAACACCCTTAGTTGCAGTTTCAGCTTTACCAAAACAAGAAACTACAGAAAATATTGAAATGAAGACTCCTGTACTCCCAGTTTCAGTAAAATCAAATCAAGAAACAATGGTAAAAGTTCATAGGAAAGCACCACTTTCACCAACTGTAAAGATATCTACCCAACAATTAACAGTTTCTTCTCTGCCACAACAAGAAACAGCAGGAAATATTAAAATGAAAACACCTGTATTTACAGTTTCAGTAAAATCAAATCAAGAAACAATAGTAAAAGTTCATAGGAAAGCACCACTTCCACCAACTGTAAAGATATCTACCCAACAATTAACAGTTTCTTCTCTGCCACAACAAGAAACAGCAGGAAATGTTAAAATGAAAACACCTGTACTTACAGTTTCAGTAAAATCAAGACAAGAAACAAGAGAAAAAGTTCACAGAAAAGCACCACTTCCCCCCACTGCAAAGATATCAAACGCTAACATAACTCAGGTTAAAAAAAAAACAAGGATGCGTAAACTCCAAAAATTCTTCACAAATGTTTTTATGAAAAATTAGTTAAAGTTTTTCAGATATGTCATGCCACGATTCTGACTTTTTCTAAAGCCAACTGTGACTTTTTCTAAAGCCGACTGTGACTTTTTCTAAAGCCGACTGAGACTTTTTCTAAAGCCGGTTGTGACTTTTACTAAAGCCGGTTGTGACTTTTACTAAAGTCGGTTGTGACTTTTATTATAACCGATTGTGACTTTTCCTTAAAGCCAATTGTGACTTTTCATATAGCCGAATGTGACTTTTCTTAAAGCCAATTGTGACTTTTCCTTAAAGCCAATTGCGACTTTTCATATAGCCGAATGTGACTTTACTAGTTCGATCTTCTGCTTCTTCATTCCATCTTCTTGGGTCCATTTAACATCATAACATCTCCAGCTGCTTTCCTGACATCTTGACAGGCCTCTCCATCAAACAGGAGTACGTCCTATACCATCAGGGGCGTGGGAAGGAAGGAGGGTACAAGGGAGTAAATCGTAACCTGCCTCCTAGTGGTGCTCCCGGTTAACATTTTTGCATTCAGCAGAAATGGCTAAAAGGTTGCAAGAAAGAATATCTTTCTCTAAGAAGATGTACTTTATTGGAGAGATATGCCTTATTGAAGACACTGATTTTACATTATAATCGGAAGATTTTTATGTTTATAAATTAACACAATGAATTTCGGAATAACAATTTTCTCTGTTAGAGTGATGAATTTGGGTGTTGTAAATGATTTAGCTTGAAATTCTGTATTAAATGAGAAAGAAATTTGTGTAAAAATAATTACATTTCTAATGATCATTTAAATAAATATGTCTTTGTTATGATGGTTTTTAGTCTTTTTATTTTTTAGCCCCCGGTATGCTATTTCTTTTTCTCAGTACTCAAAATAATGTTCCGTTATATAATCCAGCCGTAAAATAAAGGAGATGTACTGTTAAATATTCTACTCCAATTTTTAAACATCTAATCATCGCATATTTTAAATTTTTATACCGTCGTATAGGGGGGAAAAAGTACTTTTGTTTGGCAAATTGTTTGAAAAAGATTGAATTGATTAAAAGGCAAATTGTTTGAAAATGCATTTCAATTTATTTTTGAGATATTAATTTTTTTGTAGTTTTTAACGCCTTTTGTTTAATTTTGGCAACTCAAGTACTCCATTTCTGTAGACACTAAAGGAAAAAATAATTATATCTTTTTCTTGCCATTTCCAAATATCAACTGAAAAAAAAAATGTAATTAAAATACGTGCTATGTTGAAAAAAATATAAATGATTGAATTCTGATAAAAAATGGAGCTATTATAAACTAAGTTTATGTATATATATTAATATTACAAGCAAACGAAGGCACGTCAATCTTATGTAGCCGATTTTTTTTTGTCGAGTTTCTTAAATGACGACATCTCTTTTTTTGAATTTGTGTATTATTCAGCGATAATGTCGTCCTATGCTTACTTTACTGTAGATGTTGTTTAAGACTGGAACGTAAATGAGGATTTCTTCAGCGGATGCTGATGACGTCATTTTATGTAAAATAAAAGCGTATGTTTTAAGTCTTAAAACTGAAATATGTTTTGTACTATCGATATTTATATACATATATTATTTTTCATCGGAGGGGGGGGGGGGGGACACTAAATTCTGAAAAGGCAGAATTCCTGTTTTCTAGTTATTTATTTATGATTTATATTTATTCAAGTCTTTTGAGAACAAACTAAAAAAATAATTAATAATAGTACAAGGTGTTCCAATCCGGGCTTTTCGGATCACGGAATACAGTTGAAAACCATATTTATGTTCTTTTAATTAAAAACTCTGTTAGGTTTTTTACATATAATATACTGTAGAGAACCGATAATCCGATCCTGCCGGGACCGGCACTAGTTCGGATAAGCAAAAGTTCGGATAATAGGACAGGCAAATTTTGTGATGTTTCTGACCGTGCCAAAACGGTTAAAATGCATTTTTTACGGATACAAGATTGTTTTTTGGAACAAATGTACGTTTTTAAAAACATAGCAGCGGATAGGTAGATTGAAAAAATTCTTTTCTGTGCACATAATTTTCCTTTGTATTTTGGAAGCTGTTAGTGCTGGCATGTATGTGATTTTTTTTTTATTTTTAATTTTTGGGGGGTATTTTTTTGTCCTTTTCTGAACTGCAAAATTTGAAATTTAAGCAAAAAAGCTGCAAAAATTTCTGTTTTGAAAAACCGGTGATAAAAGATTAAAAATTCTGTAAAAGACGCTCGTCTCGAAGGGATTAAGCAGAAAAGCTTTGCTTTAAAGAAGATATTCCTTTCAATACTACCATATCACGAATTCTTCCCAAATACGTAAGTTGGATAGAATCAGCATTCTCCTGTCATTCCAAACATTTCATAGTTGTTTGAAAACATTCTTCAAAGGCTTCCTTATGTGATTGGCCTGGATTATTATCATAACATTCATTTTCATTTTCCTCAAAATTTTAAATTGCATGATTATAGCCAGTCTTTTTCGGGCAGACGTGTAAAAAATTGAGATAGATAAGAGCGGAAAATTTCGCGAATTAGACTTTGCTCTCACCGATCCAGAATACGTTGCCGATTTCGAGGTCATTTCTGAAAAATTTAGAGAAAAGAAAGGATGTTCAGATAATTGGACAATTCGGTTAATTGGTGTTCGGATAATCGGTGCTATACTGTATCTATATTATTCGCTAACAATACTAACACTCATTTGTAAGGTTTCGTTTATCTCACGAAAACCTTATGATCTCGCTTTTCCGTCTGTCCGTCCGTCACAGGCTCGTATTCGGAAATTATTTAAGTTACAGACTTGATTTTTTTTTTTTTTTTACATAGAGCTGATTACCACCTGACCTTCCCAAAATGATAAAATTTCGAAAAATCCTTGTATTATTTTAACTAAGAAAATTCGTTCTTTTTCGATTTGAAAACATAATCTTAAACTCAGCAAGAATCACCGAGCACCGATGGCGTCGTGGAAACGCAAATGTCTCCCACGCAGTCGATTGTGTTTTCATATCTCTCAGCCGGAAGTTTAAAATTTTTATTTTTATTATTATTACACTTTTCTTTCAGAGTGATTTAATTATAAGAAAATTCCGGGTTTTTTTCTGTTATTTTAAAGGCTTATTTTATTTTATTAGCCCCCCGGTACGGTATGCTATTTCTTTCTCCCAGCTTATTTTGTGTCGCCTCCAAAAAACAACGTTACCTTACAGAAGCCAGCCGTAAAACAAAGCAGTACGATTAAATACTCTGTAGCATTTTTTAAAACTTCTAAGCATCGTACATTTTCAATGTTTATACCGTCGTATTGGAAAAAAGAAGTACTTTTAAATGCAATTTGTTTGAAAACTGTATCTCCATTTATTTTTGAAATATTAATTTTTTTGTAGTTTTTGGAGCCATTTGCTTAATATTGGCAACGGAAGTACTTCATGTCTGTAGAAAGTAAAGGAAAAATAGCTGTAAAATATTAATTATATCTTTTTGTTGCCATTTTTTCATAACAACCGAAAGAAAATGTAATTAAAATACGTGCTATTTTCAAAAAATATAAACGAATGATTTCTGTTCAAACATGGAGCTATTATAAATTATATTTAATTTTAAGTATCTACTTTCATTAATGACGGCATCCTTTTGCTGCATTTGTGTATTATTTCGCGATAGTGACGTCCTATGCCTACTTTACTGTAGATGTTTAAGAGTGGACCGTAAATGTGGAATTCTTAAGCGGATGCGAATGACGTCATTTTACATAAAATAAAAGAGTGTGCTGTAAGTCTTCAAATTGAAATATGTTTTGTACTATTTATATATACATTTTTTTTTTCATCGGGGGCGACACTAAATTCTGAAAAAGCAGAATTCCTGTTTTCTAGTTTTATTATTATTATTATTATTATTTTTTTTTTTTTGCGCAGGAATATTTTTGGAAATATCTTTTTTTTTTTTTTTTTTTTTTTTTTTTTTTCAGACGCAAAAAATCTGGAATTTTAATCTAGAACCAGTATTTTTATTTAGTGCTGCCATTTTTTTCCAATTATAGGGAAACTTTTGAAAGGTTTTCTTTTTTTTTTTTCGAATTTTAATAAATGTTAACTTTTTTTTTTTTTTGACTGCATCTAGTGAGTGTTTGGAAAGTCAAACAATTAATATGGATTATTTGAGCATTTTAAACTGAATTTAATTAGGTGCATTTTTATTCACATTGCTAATAGGCCGGGAGCCGGCAGCTCAGACAATCACCTCATCGAGTTCACGGCTGAAATTGCGGAATTAGTTAAATCTCGATACGTATATTAAAACGCAATCGGTCTGCCAAGTCCTATCTTGG
The DNA here is from genome assembly GCA_963932465.1 of Maratus speciosus. NCBI lineage: Eukaryota > Metazoa > Arthropoda > Arachnida > Araneae > Salticidae > Maratus > Maratus speciosus. The sequence continues at coordinate 313,229,378 of OZ010799.1, forward strand.
TGGTAAACACCTTAAAACCGGATTTTAGCGGTCGACTCGTAGGTTTACCATTGTGTTTTCCTGCACCCAAAAGTATTAAAACATGGAGGAGTGGAAGCAGGAAAACGCAATAGTAAACGTACGAGTCAACCTCTAAAATCGGGTTTTCAGGTGTTTTCCACCAAGATATAACTTGGCAGACCGATTGCGTTTTAATATGCGTATCGAGTTTTAACTAATTCCGGAATTTCAGCCTTGGACGCGATGAGGTGATTGTCTGTGTTGCCGGCTCCCGGTCTGTAACAAAGCGTAAAACCAACAGAGTGAAAAAGTATCCAGATCAGGGTTCGAACCTGGGTCTTTGATTCGGAGCACCAACGGTCTTTGATTTGACCCACCTGAAACGACACACCGAGCCTGCCACTCTCCAATCTTAAATGTTAGTAAGACTGCAACCGTAGCACAAGATGGTATAACTTTCATGAACTTCAGTCTACGGCAAACATGAATCCAAATTAATCCAGCATCGATAAATTTTAAATATGTTTTAAACAATATTTTGCTTTTAAAAGTTTTGTATTTTATTTATACCTGCGGTAAATTTTTGAAATCGCTAACTTTAAAAATATTAGGATTTTTCAATTTTATTTAAATAATTTTTCTTTGATATTTATAATTTGATTTAAAAATATTTTTCTAATAATTTTTAAATTAAATGTAATGGTGTTGCCTTTTATGTAAGGATTTAATAATTATAAATTAACAATTTTGATTTATTAATTTAAGGATGAAGTAGATATATTAAACGAAACCCTTTGTGCGGTCAGGGAACACACTACCCACTTGTTATATGATATTAATTATGTATTCAAATAAAAATTTTAAATTTATTAAAAGCGACGCTTTCGTATTGGCCTCGTGCCAGGGCTTAACAGTCGAAAATATCGACAAAGGTTAATATTCTTTTTTTATTATTATTCTGATAATTTCAGTGCTATAAACGTGGTTCATATACATATCTTAAATTTGTGTTTCATTATTATTATTATCATTATTATTATTATTTATTTATTTATTAATCGATAAAGTTTAAATTCCATTTTAATAATACTAGGGGTCTCTGCCCCCTACGAGCTACGCTCGTCAACCCCCGTGCCCCCTCTCAGACTCTAACAGCACTATAATTTAATCGGCTTTAAAAAGATTTCGGAAGATTGAATTATAATTTGAATCTGAGAATTATAATCTGACGTAATTTTCATCAAACTTTTCTTTTTTTTTTTATTATTCACGTAAAAATACTTTTGTTAGAAATGAAATATTATGATCATCTTAAAATATCAAATAAATGTCTCGAGCAATTTTTAAATTTAAACTGTTTTGCAATATTATTTTTTGTTCATTTTATATAATAAGTGTAATGTGACGTAAATGTGACGTAAATTCTCCTATTTAATACTTCTAACGCATGTTTATGAATTTATTATTTTACAATATTCTGTCTCTTTTAAAATTCACGTGTAATTATAATTTTTATGACGTAATTTTCAATGATTTGCTGCTTTTTATATTTTCTGTTTATAACAGTCACGTGTAAAATAAATTTTTCATTCGAAGTAAACATTATTGTTTGCGCTGTTTATACAACTGGCAACACTTTAAATTAATAACATTTTCTAAAATTCGTAAAAAATATCTCTCGAAATGCTGAAAATTTGAATTTAAAATTGAAATAAAACCTCAAAAAATGAGTCAAATAAGAAAAATAAATACAATCTGCCCGCCGGGAACTTATAACGTATAAAATGATCTAAAAATAATTAAATTCTCATGTATAGTTTTTGCTCCTATAAAACTTTTTTAATGGAACGATTTTGTCCAACTTTGGCATTAAATATCTCTTAAAATAATTCTTCGATTTGAAAACTGTCTGCATCAGCGTGTTTATCAAACATTTCTCTATAATATCACCGATTTTCATATTTTTGTATGCAACAATTTTTTTAATATTAACGATGAAAGGCCATGCTTAAGCATTCAAATTGGATGTGGATCTACCCGGAATATCTACGCAGATTTTCATTGGTCCATTTCCAAATCAAAACTTTTTTATATATATAGAAGCAGGGGTGCCCAGAGAGGGGTTTGGTGACGCAAAATGCGTCATAAAATTTATTTTTGGGGGGGAATTTAGAGAAAAAGTACATTTTGGGGGGGGGGGGATATTTAAAATCTTAATACTATTTTCTTTTTTTTTTCACTATTAAAAAAGTTTTTGAATTTTTTAATATCACTTTTAACTTATTTTCAACATTCAATTTCCTGAAATGGTCATGTTTTTTTCATTCTTTAAATTCTAGATAAGGGCAATAAGAACCGATTTTGCATCTTAATATCTTTGAAAGTGCGGGAATAAAAAAAATACTTGGTATACAGGTGGGAAAATGTTTAACACATTCTGAAAGGCAATTAGGACCGCAAGATGTGATAAAAGGAATAGCTTTCCAGAAGCGTCTTAAGTAATTTATTATATTGTTTGACAGGGTCGAATCGTACAGTCCGAGTGCAAAAATACATTCTTGATGGGTATGATAAGAAATAACAACAAAATAAGTATTTCAGAGGAAGAGACAACGCTAAAATTACTTGACGATTTTCAGAAAACTAGGATTTAAGTACAGTATATTTTAGTGATGTTAGAAGAGTAGTATTATATGTCATTAAAACCGTATAAGGTAAACAACCTGTAGAGAGAAAAAGACTTCCAGCTAGTGATGGGCGAAAACGAGATGTTTTTATAGATTTTATCGATTGTATGGACATCTCGATATTTTTTGACTGTACAAAATTTTTCTCCAGTTGACTCCAGTGACTCCAGTTTGCCAGTTGCTTTTATACCATACCCGATTTGATTTTATCAAGAATCGTCTGCGGGAAAACTGGAATGAGTCGGGTTAATAAGGACTAGTTGGCTACGCCCGCTAGTGCGCATATTCTTTAATCAGGGCCTCTAATTTATACGTAATCTTGTAATAGGAAATCTCAAACTGGGTCCCCGCTGCATACGGCACCGTATAGAAGGCGTGGTGTGCACACACTGCAAAATCTTGTAAACAAAAAAAAAAATCTCGAACCGAACGAACCTCGTACCGGATCCTTGGGGGGGGGTGGTCAAAGGGCGGGCACAGGAGCTGCATAAGATGAATAAATGGTCGCAGGGCTTTCCAACGATATATCACAAGAGGGTTATAGGCAAAATTTAAAAAAGTGCCCCCGGGAGGGCAAAGTGGAGGAAGGGTCATCGGAGGGGTATAACATCAATAAGTGGTCACAAGCCTTTCCAACCAAATGTCACATGAGGGGTCTTGAGCTAAATTTATAAAAATGCACCTCGGAGTGATAAAGTGGGGGAAAGGGGCGCGAGAGGGACATAACATGAATAAGTGGTCACAGTCCTTTCATACAATATGTCACATGAGGGGTCTCGGCTAAATTTACAAAAGTGCAACCCTGGGTGTCAAAGTGAGGAAATGGGCACGGTACGTGCTTAATATGAATAAGTGATCGCAGGACTTTCTAATGATATATCACATGAGGGGTGTCGGCAAAAATTAGGAAAGTGCTCCCCCCTGAGGGTCCAACTATCGCAAGCCCCCACGAATTCAGCCCCCCCTTTTTGAAATTTCATATATTATATGTAATATTTTTCGGAAAACTCCTTAAAAAATTCGAATTAAAATGATGAAACCGCAAAAAAGTTCAAAAACTGCCCCCGCCGTGGGGGCCAAATTGGGGAGGGGAGAAGAAAGTCTCATAATATGAAAGAGTGATCCGAGGGCTGTCCAATGATATATCACATGAAGGGCTTAAAAAAGGTTGAAAATCCTCCCATCCCCCGGTTTGTCCACTCTTTCGGCCCGGAATTCACGCATGCCCCACTTTTAATTTTTTATATTTAATAAATAATATTTACCGGAGGACTCCATCATAAAAACACATCTAAAATTATATTCATTGTAGAAATTACTACGATTTTAAAAATTTGTTCGCCCCCTCCGCACCCCCCTCTTTGAAATTTTTATATTTAATAAATAGTATTTATCAAAGGGTTCCAAGTATGTGACAGCTTGATAGTGTTAAAATAAGAGAAACTTTGAAAATTAGGGCTTCATTTCACAGCTCATTGTCATGCCTCTTTCTCTATCTCGTCTCGATAAATCTTCTCACATCTCTTCTCTGCCGAGAACGAGAAAGTGAATTCTCGTTCTCGGCAACCTATGAAATGACACTTATCGAGAAGCGAAGAAAATTGATTTCTCATTCTCGGCCAACATGCGAAATATTGAAAAACGCGAGAGGAATAATCGAGAAGTCAAAAGTCGAGATGCCGATGAAATCATCGAGATAAGATTTGCGGAAATGACAGAGAATGAGAGAAATGAAGCTTTCAAACTTACCGCATTTCTGGTTTAAGTCATAATATCTCGAAGGAGTGCATTTGCTTATCCAATCTCTTTTTGTTGTTAACCGATATGGGTTAGGAGGCATAGTGGTTTATTTGTTCAGTTCTGTATAGTCCTAATTTCAATAATTACTGTTGAATTTAGTGTTATTTTGCCCCGAATTTTCAATGTTTCTCTTACTTTAGCTCTGTCAAGCTGCCCCATACCTGGGGCCCTCAGATAAATATTATTTATCAAATATAAAAATTTCAGAAGAGGAAGGTGAGTGAATTCTGGAAGGCGCGAGAATGGACCGACGGGGGATTAATTTTCAAAGTTTTATCGAACCCCTACTGTGACATATCATCGGAAAGCCCTTTGACCACTCTTTCATATTATGAACCTTTCTCCTCCTGGAGTAAATTTCGGGAGGGGGGGGAGCAGTAAGGGGGTGAGCTTTTTAAATCGTTGCGATTTCTACAAGAAATATAATTTTAAGTGTGTTTTTTTTTATGGAGCCCTCCGATAAATATTATTTATTAAATATAAAAATTTAAAAGTGAGGGTTGCGTGATTTTCGGGTGTATTCTGGGAAGAAAGAGTGAACCCATGGGTGAGGGGTAAATTTCAAACTTTTTGGACCCGTCATGTAATTGTCATCGGAAAAGTTTTGGACCACTCTTTCATATTATGAATCTTTCTTCCCCCCTCCCCAATTTGGCACCCCAGGTGAGGCGCTTTTCGAACTTTTTTGAAATCGTAGCGTTTTTATCATTTTAGATCGAATTTTGTAACGGAACCCTCAGATGAATAATTTATAATATATTAAAATTTCAAAGGGAGGGGGGAGGGTGTATTCCGGGGCGCGCAATAGTTGGAATCCTGGGGGCACTTTTCTATCTTTTGCCGTCACCCCCTCATATGATATATCATTGGTAAGCTCTGTGACTATTACTTCATTGTACATACCTCCCGCGCCCTTCTCCCCTTTGACCCCGCGTGGGGTCACTTTTCTAAATTTAGCCGACACCCCTCGTGTGATATATCGTTGGAAAGCCTTATGACCACCTATTCATATTATGCATTTATTGCTCCTCCCTACTTTCCCTCCCAGGGGGGTCATTTAACGCCTTCCAGTAGATGGTCTTCTAATAAAGGGAAAATCATAGAACTGATCTCAAATGACGTAAAAATGTCAATAAAAATATTGATACCATTTACCATCCTTTTAGTTCATGTTTTTGCCACTAGGGTGCTTTTTATTCTTATTTCTTTGGTCAATTTGCTGCTAATTGTGGAAAAATTCTAATTTTTGATACTTAAACTCCTCTTACCGTTTCATACCTACTCGCGACTTTTCAAATTTTTGCAACCAAAGAACGCCGTCACATGACTTTTCCACTATTATGGCTCCATTATAGCCTCCCTGCGGTTTGTTGTTTTTTAAATCCATCTGTTTTCAGTTACCATGTATTTACTAAATACTGCTTTATAAACATATAAAAATAAAAACAATGATTTTAATAAACGATTGTAGAACATCTTGATTGTAAGTTCTCGGAAGTAATCAATGACTATATCGATTGTGTTTTTTACGATTACGATTTTTTTAATGGTAAATTTTTCGAGAATCTCCCATCACTACTTTCAGCCACGAATTATTTTAGGAGGAAGGGAGAAATTTATAGAAAAATTAGATTTTTTTTGGGGGGGGAAGGAGGATTAATTACTAGGTAATAAGACTGAAAAATTATAGTGTGAAAGAAAAACATACCTATACAGAATACAGGGGCTTACAATAGATTTAGGACTACGTTTTAATGGTATAATGTTTGCCATTTTATAAGAATCGGTACTTGTATAAGAGTATATTGTATGTTGTTAAAGCAGTATAAAGCAACATTTGTACTGAAATAAACGCTTCAATTCAGTTTATTTTAGGGTGATTTAGAGAATTTTTTTTGGGAGGGTGAGATTAAACTGTATGACTAGATAGTATAAAAAAATGATTGGGAAATCTTAAGCGTTAAGATTTAATCTTAAACAAGGGCGTATGTACATGCAAATGTATTTGATATGCGTTTGATTAAAACGACTCGTCTTAATATTTTCGTTTTCTTAAAACGATATGCAATCTTTGTATTTAAGATTTATTTTGTAATAATTTAAAAGATTTTTATTTTAAATACTTGTAAGTAAATATTTATTTTCATAAAAGAGTAGCTTTATTTATTAAAACGTATATAGTGAACGTATTAACATGGGCTTGTCAGTCAGAACTTATAAATGTGAAAACAATCAGATTGCTAATAATAAAAAATATATCTTTTATTATTTATTACGCTGTTAAAACTTTTTAATAAAAAATATATCTTTTATTATTTATTACGCTGTTAAAACTTTTATTTCATGTTTGCATGACAGTACGTAAGAATACTATTATTAAATAATTTAATAATAAGAATATATTTTACAATTGATGTTCTGTTTAGGGGGGGACTCAGTGTTAATGTATGAAGATTTTTTTTTGGGGGGGGGGGGGAATTTGCGTCATTGGGTTTGGGGGGGATGGTCACCACTGTATAGAAGGATAGATGGATAAGCCGGAAACAAATGCTGATAGTATGTTAAGTGCAATCAGGTTAATCTTTTTAGGGTTTCGTTCATCTGACAAACCCTATTCGTCTCACTCCTCTGTATGTCTGTCACAGAGCCCGTTCTCAGAAACTATATATGTTGGAGACTTGAAATTTTGCATACTTATAGCTTGACACCTCTCATCAAACTACAAATCATAAATTTTTGAAAAAGTCTTATATTTACCCCTCTGGGCTCTAACTTGTGTATTTTAAGCATTTTTTTCTAACTGAACCCCTAATTAAGTTGGAGACTTAAAAATTTTCATACTTATAGTTGAACACTTGCGATACACGACAAATCATAAAAATTTCAAAATGTCTTATACAACCCCTCCGGTCTCTAACTTGTGTATTTCAAGCAATTTTTCTACCTCAGCTCCTAATTAAATTGGAGACTTAAAATTTTGCATACTTGTAACAGAACACTTTTGCGATCACAGAAAAAAAAAAAAAAAATTCAAAAAGTCGTATATTATTTACCCTTCCGGGCTCTAACTTGTGTATTTTAAGCAATTTTTCTAACCTCCCCCCTTTTCACCCGGGGGGCACTTTTCTAACTTTTATGCACATATTTTATTTACATATTTTACATATTGCCTTAGATATTTCAGTTCCCCTTTTTACCGCCAGAGGCGCCTATCTACTTCGGGTGCTAAGGGCCCGATCCCCTCGACTAATATATCTATGGATAGGTTGTAAAACGGTGTTTCGTTTGGATAAGGCTTGTTTAGAATAAAGTGCGCCCCCTGGTTCCGATATGTGGAACTAACAGATTTTGCAAAAAGATAAAATGTTTTGAAAGGAAATTTAAACGAAACCCTCTGTGAGAACTTTGATCATACTTACCCACTGGTTCATGTACATGTCTTAAACTTGTGTTTTATTATTATTATTATTATTATTATTATCATTATTATTATTATTATTATTATTATTATAAATATGGATCGATAAAGTTTAAATTCCATTGCAGAATATAAGCCGCGACAAACTTCTCTGATTTTAGAGTATTTTTACGAAATTTCTGGATTTTTCCAGATTGATAAACTCCCTTACTTTTTCCTGATTTCCTGATTTCCAGAATCTGTAGCCACCCTGTCATGTATCAGGTCTACAGCTTTATGTTTTAAACCTTTTTTTAATTCCATATTTATATTTCACAGTGAAAAATAGCAATTTAAATCGAGGATCAACATCAGTTGCGATGAAATAATGAAAATGTTTGTCGATTTCGATTTCAATAGTATTCTGCTGATTCGCATTTTTAAAAAACAACTTTAAAACTTTCGCAACTTTAAAAAATATATATCATATTTTGAAAAGTAAATACTTTTTTCAAATTTGCTAAATCAAAATTAAAGTAAAACAATTGAAAAAGACATGTGCTAAGTTTGAACCATTTACCTTTACCGGTTCTTGACTTATAACAATTTAAATACTAGAAATGGTGAAAAAAAACCATCATAAAGAAAAAACGCATTTTCACAGGAAGTTGTTTCCATAACAACCATTGCTTGAAAGCTAGATTTTGAAAACAAACCAAAACGAAAAAGTTAATATACCCTGTTCTAATTAAGATAGAAACATGATTTAAACGTAATTTTAAGCAGACAAAAACAGAGAAATTTTTAATGCAATAAACTATTTTTAGAAAATTTGAAGATTTTTAAGTCCCGGACCACCTTAAGACTTATTACTAGATCGATTACTTACTTACTTACTTACTTACTTACTTATTAAGGCTCATTACTAAAGATCGACCGAAAATTCGGTTTCATTTTCATTTTCGACCCAAAATCTATGTTTAGCCGATAGCGAATTTTCAGCGAAAATGCTGCTGAAAATTTGGCCAGAACGAAACTATTTCTATTACAAAAATCTCGTTTTTTTCTTCGTAATACTTCAACATTACTCATTTATTTGAGCTTTATAGGCTCAAATGAGACACTCTTTATATATTGCTATGAACTTCCCTGTTTAGCCTTAAGATACACGTACATTTTAACGTCTGAATTAAAATATTATTTAAACTAGGAATTCGAACCCGGGAATCCCAGCTTACAGAATATAGGTGAAAACCATGGGTTTTTTTTTTAATTGAAAACTTTAATACTTTATTTAAATGCAATATATTTGTTAGATTGCCCACTAACACCAAAAAAGCACTTTTATATGAAAAATATAATTATGCAATCACAGAAAGTTTTGAAATTTATCAAAAGCGATGTTTTCGTATTAGCCGCATGCTAAAAGTTATTAGCCCAAGACTTTGCTTATTACGGCAGCCTTTTTTATTCTGATGATTTCAGTGCTTTAAGCGCGCAGTTCAATTACATGTCTGCTAAATCTGTGTTTTATTTATATTATTTTAGTTATTTATTTATAGAGAAAGTTTTAATTTTTTTTAATGGAATATTAGCCGTAAAAAATGCTGAACTCTTTATATTGTTTTAAGGGCAAAAGGATAATTTTTTTGTAATCGAGCTACACTTGATAGAAATAAATTTTAAAATATTTCATGCTTGAAAATTATTTCTAAAACTATAGAGAATCAGTAAACCGAGATGCAGTTTGCAAACAAATTTCATTTGAAAGTTTTTTTTTCTTATTTGGCGGTGTAAAAATTTAAATTGTTCGATTACATATATGTTAAATTTATGGTTATTTTAATATTATTTTTTTATTTATTTATAGAGGAAGTTTTAATTTTGTTATAGAAAATTAGGCAGAAATAAATTCTGAATCATTTTTATTGCTTTATGTTCAAAATGTTTAATTGAGCCGACACATGATAGATGTAAAATATAAAAATTCATGCTTGGAAATTATTTTTAAAAACATAATAAATCAGTCAATTAAGGTATAGTTTTTCAAACAAATTGCATTTGAAAGATCTTTTTTTCTTATATGACAGTGTAAAAATTGAAAATGGTCGATAGTTAGAAGATTAAAAAATTGCAGAAAAACCGAAATTTGATCGTGAAGTGTAAGCCTTTCCACCGCCCCCTGAATACTAGGCCTGAGCGCTGACACAAAAATGGCGGCTGCCGAAGGCGGATTTCTTTCAGCCTGTGTACGGTCCCTTAAATATTCGTACCAATAATTTTTTTAATTTTTTTCCGCTTTATTTTCCAGAGATTAAAGGAGTCAGAGAAATCTTGTTTAAAATACTGGTGTCTACATTTAAGGGACCGTACTTACGATAATAAAAATCCGCCTTTGACAGCCGCCATTTTTTGGTCAGCGCTCAGGCCTAGTATTCAGGTGGCGGTGGCCTTTCGCAAAATGACCTCAGCGTTACGCACAGATACGTTTGTCCTTTATAATATAGGTAGATTAGCTATGAAACATTAGGCAGACTTGAATCATTTAAAAAACAATGAAATTTAAAATGTATACATAAAAACATTTAATTAAAGTAAAAATCATACAAATTATACGTTTCGCTAATATCATCGCATAGCCTCATCAGTACTAACATCAACCACAACAACAAAACATCGAACACACACTGGATTCAGTCAAAGTTAAATATTTTCTTTTAAGGGGACCGAGAAACCCCTATCTTCGCCATGTTAAATTCACGAACTTTATGTACCTTTTACCTCAGAAATGATAAAAGATAGAGGACTAGATTTTTTTAGAGTAGTTTGAATAACGTGCTTTACGTATTTTAACGGACCATTTTCTTTCTAATTGAAACTGAAAATTAATTATTAATTATTTATTGAAAGACATTTTTTAATTAGTATTTTTGGTAACATTTCACTGCCTAAAATAAATAATTCTCAACAAATTTTTAAATCCCTGTGTTAAAATATACAATATAACATAACATAAGTATTAAAAAAATCTGAGTTCTTAAGTTTAATAAATACTGAAAAAAAGGAACACAAACATGAAAAGACAAAGTTTTGAGAAAAAGTGAATTAAAGATTTTAATGGCCTTTGAACTGTGAAGTACTCTTAAAGAGAATGAATAATTCCAACACTTCTTTTTTATACATATAAACATGTGTGACACATCGTTGGAAAGATAAAAGTTTAAACTATTTAATGATATAAAAAAGTAAAAATCGATCCCCCCCCCCCAAATTTCGCTTACCTGGTCCCCTTAAAAACAAGAAATATTCATTAGGAATCGAACCTAATTCGTTGAAGGTATATAGGTATAGATTACGGAGCCATTCATCCATGAAGAGTCTATAATAGTAACCTTTGCAGTTATTTTTTAAATTAACGAATCTGCGAAAGATGAAGTACGAGCCGTGTCAAAAGCATGTTGGACTAATCTGGAATTTTATTTGCCATTTTTAAATGCGCCGATATGCTCCTTAAGTCGTATCCAGTGATGTAAAATACCCAGGTATTTATTTTTAAGGGTAAATACCCAGGGTATATATACCCATTTTGGGTATTTACCTGGGTATTTATTCTTAAATGAAATATAGCAATGAAAAAAGCTTATAATGCTGTGTGTTATGATGGATTACTGAAAAAGAATGAAAAATTTAGAACTTTAGACTTCTTACAACTCTTAAATTTAAAAGAAACTCAACATTTTACATTTAAACATTGAATTGAACTGTCTTTATTTTATTATAATGAAGAATGTAAAAAAATAAATATTCAGAAAAATTATTAAAAAGATAATTTTAATTAAATTTTTGTAACAGGCGCGTTTAATATGTGCAATACCACTTCAGTTAATGTATTTAGGTTACTCCGATCGCTACCACTGTAATATATTACTGTGGTAGAGCTCCGATAAAGGGGGGGGACACATTCTCTAATTTTTCTTCACGACTTTTTTTTCAGTGATACACTCTTTTTCTCTGCAAATAACTACATGCGTCTTTGATGAGTGCTATCTAATTTCATATTATGATCAATTTCATAAATAAATATCATGTATATCTAACTGTTTTAAGCCCTTGAGAGGCGGTGGGATATATTTTATCCCACCTACGATTAATGAAGAATGCACCAGAAAAATTTTATGAAATTTTACTTTTCTAACTTTGGTGGAAAAAAGTCTCAAAATTGCTTTTCCTTATTTAGGAATAAAATTTTTCTGATTTTCCGGTAGGAATTCAGCATTACACAAACGCAATTGCTTGCCCCTCAAGGGATTAAGATGTTGTCAGACAAAGGAAAAAATGGCTGGAAAAATAATCCCATGTATTTTATTCGCCAAATTTTCCCAGAAAACAACTGTAACAGACATTCAATGAGAAATTATGCATTATTTCATGTTATATTTAAATAAAAGCTTAAGGGGGCTGATCATTCAACTTCCGGTTTCCCCTCACTAATGTAAAGTCTATGGGTATTCGATGCATATGTATATTTAAAATATCTCCTCGGGAAATGAATATTTTTAACTTCTATTTCTTGTGTACACTTCCTAAAAGATGTCTCTTTTTCTTAGTTCTCAAAATATTCCTAAAGTATAGACTTAATTTTATAGTAAGTATTAAAATCTTACTCACAGTTTGTCCGCTTTTAACACATAAACTATTAAATTCAGCATAGATTTTATAAATATTTTGAAAACTAAGAAAAAAAGAGACATCCTTCAAGAAGAGTACACAGAAAAAAGATGTTAAAAATATAAAATTCCCGAGAAGATATTTTAAATATGCGAATGCAGCAAAAGTCCATAGACTTTACATTACGGAGGAGAATTTCAAAACTGAGTGACCAGCACCCTTAAGGCTCATCTTCATACTGAAATTGCACCTAAAACTCTGAATTTTTCAATACAAACACAATAATTTTGACGTTATATTTGGCTTTGTCATTAAATTTTGCTTTATGAAACCAAAAAGAAAGCCATTTAGCATTTAGTCAAGTAGTTTAGGAATTATGAAGATTTAAAATTTGGAACTCCTAATGTTAAATTCATTTTTAATCATTGCAAAACAGATTGTAATGCGGTTAGTTTTTTTAAGCGTAATTCCAGAACTACTTTACAGAATAAGCTATAATTTTATAATTCACATATTTGAAGCCTTTAGAAATCTGTTTTGTTAAAAATATTCATAGGATACGAATCATAATTTTTTCGAAGGAAAAAAATATCTGTAATTAATTTTCGAAAAAGAAATGTAACTAATGATTTTTTTTAAACAGAAAACGACTTCTGGAAGTTTAAATTAGGATAATATTAAAATTACAGCACATCCCGCTAACTAGTTCTTGAGTTATGCTTAAAAAACCATCTGAATTGTAATCTGTTTTGCAGCAATTACAAATGAATTGAACATTAGGAGTTCCAAATTTTAAAACTTCATAATTACTAAGTTATTTCACCGAATGGTTTCCCATTTGATATTATACGGTAAAATTTACAGAAAAGGGTCAAATATGATGTCAAAATTAGGTGCTCGCATTGAAAATTTCAGAGTTTGGTACAGTTTTAGGATGAAGATAATCCTTAACCTTATTTATTTTTTGTAAACATAATTTGAAAAGTCATAATTTGCAGTCGAATGACTATTTCTGTATTTTTCTCTAGAATTTGGACGTTGAAGAGTAATCTTCATAAATTCCACGAAATTTCACGTTATCACAATTTAAATCAAAGGTTGGGAGAGCTTAATTATAGACTTCACGATTCAAGATATTTTTATTGGGAGAGCATAGTTGTAGAATTTACGATTCGTTTTAAATCATATTTGGGAGAGCTAAGTTCAAGAATTCACGATCTGTTTTTAAATAATATTAATGTAAACAAACATATTTCACAACTGAAAATGGCGCTGGTGTTGTTCAGTATAAGTCCAAGTCAAGCACAGGATGATTAAAAACTTTGTTAATTCTATTTACACTTATAAATATTTACAGTATTTACAATGAAAAACATTTGGATAATATTTCTTTAAAAACATGTAAATATTCCACACTGGGAATTCAAGATGATCATATTAAAATTTCACCAATTATATTCTTCTATAAAAGAAGCCACGAAAATGGCATTATTTAATATTCGGAAAATAAATTTCCCCCTTTTTTAAATTAAACATCATTTCTTCTAATAGAAGACCACGATAAAAAAACCTATACGCAGCTTATTACCTGCTGCGTTCAAGATTCACATTCACAAAAAAAAAAAAAAAAAAAAAAAAAAGGAACAAGAAGAAAAAATGTTTTTTAATATTAATTCTCTAGTCAGACCACGTGACCTGGGATCACTGGCACCTAATCAGTCTGGCTGAGAAAAGAAGGGGTTTGCGAAATTTCACAGACGTTAAAATGTTTCTTTGTTTTTTTTAACCAACTCCTTGCATCACTAGATTTAAAATATCTATTGCGCGATGGAGAAAACTGATTTTTTTTTTCTTTGCAATAAAGTACAGGAAGTAGTTATATAAATATGGTATTACGTAGTTACGAAGTAGTTATATATTATGGTATTACGTTTTTTTTATACAATATTAATCAGATGTTCATTTGATTGAAAGGATTCAATTAGCTCGACAACGGATTTAAAAATTAGAGGGTTTTTAATACGAATCCAAAACACATCATCTAAAAGTTTCCTCTTTAGCTGATAAGCTTCTTCATTAATTGCCATAATTTGTAATAATGTTTTTAACCCTTTATAGTTCTTTGGGATAATAGTTTCTCACCATAAATTAATTATCTCATTATTGCTTTCTAAAGGGTTAATCAGTGGCGTAGCTACATATTCAGCGCCCTGGAGCAAGTAAAGTTTGTGCGCCCTCTTGTCTCTCAAAAAAAGTTCTGCGTAATTTTGTTTCGAAGTTACACACACACACACACATATATATATTTATACATATATATATATGTGTGTGTGTATGTAACTAACTGACCCGCCCGGCGTTGCCCGGGCCCGTTATAATAATGTAAACAAAACTCAAGTTTGTATGATTTTATATATTCATAATATAGTTCAAATGAACCTGGTTTTAGGAGTGATCCACTGCCTTTGACAGCGTCTAGTGTGTTCCCGACAAACCTCTTTCTGAACGAACCTGTGGCCTGGGTCCCCGCTACCAAAGGCAGTGTATGCCAGGAGTGTTTCGTACGCGCCGGAGACAATCGAAAACCAAGTTGAATGACTAAACCTCGTAGTAATCGAGCTCATAGAACCCGAGATAAGAATGCTAATCCTGGCGGTGGAACTATAATCTTTAAAACAATCGTATAAGCTAAGTTTAATGTACCAATTTCCAGTGAAATAGAGCCCATAAAAACCGAGAAAGGAATGCGCCGTTAATGTTCGAAAATGGTGGTAACAGAAGTCTAAGATAAACTTCCACAATGTAGAAAGTAGCTGAATAGTAAGCTAAGTTTAATTATCCAATTACCGTTGAAATCGGGCACATTGAACCCGAGAAAAGAATGCACCATTAATGTTCGAAAATTGGTAAATGAAGTCTAAGACAAACTTTCATAATACAGAAAGTAGCTGAATCGTAATCTAGATTGAATGAACCAATTCCTGTTGAAATCGGCCCCCTATAACCCGAGGAAAGAATGTACCCCGAAGCAGTGGAAGGTGCTTCTTACCCCCACCCCCTGTAAATTTAACAAATTGCCTTTAACATTAACGTGATATTTAATTTACGAATGAAATCCCATCCCCTTTAAAGTTAACCACTTACCTTTAACAATAGCGCGAATTTTAATTCACGGCTGTAGTGAATAAACGTAAGTTGATGCCGTAAAAAAAGATTAATATTCGAAAAAGGTAGCTGGAGTAAAAGAAATTTTTTAGTGGTTTATAAAGTAGCTGGAGGACCCTATAACTATGCTAAAGGAAATTGCAAGACTATCGGATAATTTTTTTAAAAACTGCACCAAGCACCCTAAGAAGGCGATTAATATTTAAAATTGGTGGTAGCTGAAGTGTGAGTAATTTTTTTGTAATTCATGTAGTAGCTGGAGGACCTAAGAAATTGTTAGGGAAAAAATCCTAGTGAATCGGACTATTTTTATAGGGGGGGGGGGGGGGCAAAAGGAGCCTACTGATAATTGAGAGCAAGGCCTAAGATGAAAACATGATAAAAGGTCCTAGTACTTAGCGCTTTAGATTTTCAATTAGTCAAAATTAAGTATAGGGTATAAGTATTAATCATTAGAAATTTTTTTCAAAGAAATGCTTAAAAAAAGAGCGCTAGAATCCCAATAAAAATATGAAGGTGTTGGCTCAGGGAGAGAAGTCCAAGACTCAATTTTGAAGCTATGCAATGAGAATGTGACACAATTAGTGGGTGGAAAATGCATGGCGCACAAAAAGTTACTCTAGGGGGCCAGTGTCTGAACTGAAATGTAGAAATAAAAAAAAAAAAAAAAACTCAATGGAAAAAGAGCCCCAAAATCGAGGATCGGATTAAAAGGGGGCAATTTATTAACAATTTAGGGCACAAAAACTCAAGTGGCCTTGTACCAAGCCCCAGGGTCTCAACTGGAATGTAGCTGAGCAAGGGCTCCAAGAAGGCGATTAATATTCAAATTTGGTGGTAGCTGAAGTCTAAAAAATTTTTATGTTGTTCGTGTAGTAGCTGGATTTTCTAAGATATTGTTACAAAAAAAAGTTAGTGAATCAGACCATTTTTAATGGAAATATAATAGGAGGTCCAAAAGGGGCCAAGTGATAGTTGAGAGCAGGACCCTAAGATGAAACCATGTTAAAAGGTTCTAGTACTTAGCGCTTTAGATCTCAATAAGTCGAAATTAAGCATAGGGTATGTATTAACACTTTGCACTCCGTTGTCGCCGCTGCGGCGACATTATCTTTCTTTGTAAAACTTGTTTTATGGCACCAGTAACAAAGGAAAATAAAATTTGCCTTATTTAATCAGAGCATTTTTTAAATTGTGTACTTGAAGGAAACTTCTTTTAAAAAAGTGGTGCCGGCCGAATAAAATTTGTGTAAGAAACTCCGGAGTCCAAAGGGTTAATCATTCGATTGGATCTTAAAGAAGCGCGAAAAAAAATGGGGGGGATTCTTAAAAAGGACACTAGGTGTCCAATAAAAATATGAGGCTGCTGGACCAGGGAGAGGAGTCCAAGTCTCAATTTTAAAGTTATGCATTGGGAGGTTGACAATATTAGGGTGTGAAAAATGCATGGCGACCAAAAATTTCAAGGGATCCAGTGTTTTAGCTGGAATGTAGAAAGGGAGAATAATTAAATCGGAAAAGGGCCCCCAAAACGAAGAAGATCGGATAAAAAAGGGGAAAGTTCTGAGCAATTCAGGGCATACAAACTGAAAGGTGCTATAGGGGCGCCGGTCATAAAAAATAAAAAATCTGAGCTCCAGTTGTATGAGCACCTGTCTTGGACTACCCTCACCCAAATTATCAGATTTCTAGGTGCAATATATTTCACTAGCCACCACACATAGAGCGAAACTTTCTTTTATTAGTATAGACTAGCTGACCCAACCTGTGTTGCCCGGGCCCGTGATAATATTCTTAAATGAACCTGAATTTTGTATGATTTTATTTCTTAAGGCTGTTCTTAAATCCAGGAGGGGGGGGGGGGCATTTTATGACACACGTTTTAATTAATTTTTGCTCAAGAACTGGCATGTGTTGTTATTAAGAAACTTTGTAATCGAAAGGCGTTTTCCGGATTTTTTGTAAACACAATAGATCTTACAGAAAACATTGTCAAAGTTGACGTTTTAAACGGAATTTACCAACGAAAGCAGAAAAACCAGTCAACGAAGGGAAAAAAACGTCTTGTCATATATCTTTAACACGATTTTGTCTGAAATACGAGCTCGATGACTCCGTGAAAAATCTGTTTAAAATTTTTATAAAAAAAAAAACAGTCCTGTTCTAACGTATATACAAAATACCTGACCGCCGTTCTGATTATCACATTTACAGACAATATTGAAACAGTCCCGTTTTCATATTAAAATGTAATTTTTAACAAAAAAGAATCTATAAATTACATTTTCTTTGCCGAAAATATTCTATATAAATACTTTTCCAAATCAAACGCAAAAATCAATATAATACACATTTATATAGGGGAAATTACAATCACAGCATTGTACGAATACACGAAGCCTACACATTTCAAACAAATACTTGATAAATGATTTTACAAAAAACTAAATAAAATACGTATATATATATTTAAAGAGAGACCGCGTTCTTTGGTACCAGACAGGCTGAAAATTCTTGGGGCAGACCATGTCGCTATTGGTCACAGAGAAAATTACAGAATATATACGTTAGGTTTTAAAAGATTTAAATTGTCCTCTGAAGCAAAGAAACTTTCAAGGAAAAAAATCAATTCCTCTGCCTTGCAAAGAGAAATAAAAATCATTAATAAAAAATGCTTCAAAAAGTGATTTAATAAAAACTATTAAATGATTTAAGACTTTTCAGATCTGATGCTTATAGCAAATTTTAAAACTATTAGCTTCACCTGAGGGAGGGAACAGCTTTACCTGGTTTAGAGCGCATCGACCCGCAGGTCGGTTACCCATCGGGCCAGTCTGCCTTATTTAATCTTAAAATTCTGCGATTGAATAAGGTTTAATGCGGAAAAATACTGTTACAAAAAAGTGGTGTAATTTTGCATAGGCTATAATCAGGCTCTAAGGAACACTGAATTTGGTACTTAACTTTTTCTCTCTTTTTGAAGCTTATTGATTCTGCATTTGACATTTGCAATATTTTCAAAATCTCAAAAACAATACTCACAAAATTTAAGTTGTTACTTCCCCTCACCCTCCTCCCGTCAAAATTTTGTCGCCGTTGGCTTATGTGGAATATGTTTAAATTCAACTCTTATTATTGTTTTGTAATCTGTATTCATGCATATTTAGTTTCCACAAAATAAACAAAAAAAAAACCCTTCAAAATTTTCGTTTTCGTGGATTTCGTCTGTAAAATGGTCAATAATTTTCTTCAACTTGTCAGGCTATTTTTTTCCAAATCGTAAAATAATTATCGTAAATTACTATTGTTACATCGTACATATAGGTTTCTCAGCGGTGAATTCTTTGGCTACCATTATTTCCACATCATGATAAATTTCTAAAACATTTTTTGTAGAAATGTACCAGAAAGATTATTTTTTGGGAATAGTGGTAGCCAGTAAAGTGACCGATGAGAACCCTATTAAATAAGTTTTGATTACTTTAAGATCTGAAAATCTTCAACAGGCGTCTCTAGAAAAGTTACAGAAAAAAATCAGGCATGCTGAAACGGTGCTGCAGAAGTTACTTGAGGCTGCAATATGAATTAAAACTTCCTGAATAGAAGTCATTTTTTTCAACTGTGTATAAAAAGAAAACATGTTTTAAATCGAAATAGTTGAGGTTAATCGCAAGGTAAAATATCATAGGAATACGCTGATTGTAATAAGGGTCATCTATAATGCCTGATTAATAATGAAAAAAATATGCAAATATTTTAAGAAATCTTTATTTCTCTTTTTCTAATTTTGCGCCCTTAGGATTCGTGCGCCTGGAGCAGTCTGCTCCAACTGCTCCACGGTAGCTACGCCCCTGGGGTTAATGCTTCTTATTGGTTCTTTTGTGAACGTTTATGTATCCTAGCTTTCCTCTACTCATTTCTTTATACAGCTGGGTAATTGTATAGTATAGTTTTTTCACCTACTGTTGGCATGAACGATACCATTTTTCTCTTTTTGGAGTAAATTGCAGTTTCCTCTTTCAAAGTGATACAATTAATATGATGCACATCGGAGTTGTATTACACACTACAACTACGAGAACGGAAAGAAAACTGTCTTCTGCTTTGCACTTGTTCTTAGGACGGTTTTTTTGTGACTGATGAAGAGAGATTTTTGAAACGTTCTGCGTTATCTTCTCTTTTATTGTGTATTCAAGAAGTGTCTTCCTTTGTCATTATGAGACAAGAAGCTCTTTTTTTGTTAGAAAAAATATTTAGAAAAACAATCTCAATTTAAAAAAAAAACTTTAAAATAGCTTGCATGCTAAAGATTTAAGACAGTGCAAAACACTTTCCCATATAATTCCTGACAATTTCAAGGAATCACTTTTTTACCTCTTTTATCTTGAATTTGACTGAACACTGCATGTAAATGACTACTTCGTTTAGCGGTTCTCACTATATCAATGAAATATGTATAAAAAAAAAAAGATATTTGTATAAAAAAAAAAAGAAGCTTAATTGACTCGTATCTTAAAATATCAGAACATACTGAATAGAAAAGGTTTAAAAGGTCACTCAATCAGACAACAAGCAGCTATTTTTTAGGTAGCTTTCATTACAAAAAGCTACCTATTGCAGCCGTTCGGAGGAAAGCGATTTCAAAAAATTTTGGTATATTTTCATCGATCATGACCCCCAGACCCCGAAACCACCCTCCGTTCAAAATTGATATATATATATATATATATATCCATATATATATATATATGGCTTATGTCACACTGTAACGCTCGTATTTATGAACCGATTTGGATGTAATTTGGTGTGTACATAGTACATACCAATGTCTCGACCGAGTTCGTTGGCCAGCTTCATCCGCCATTTTGTTTCAAAATGGCGGCCATTTAAAAAATTTTTAAAAATTTTAAATTTGAAATGTGGTACCAAAAAATTGAAAATGGAAAAATATTTTTTTCTTATGTATTTGACCTTTATACAAAGACTCCGGAGCAGTTTTTGTTTTGTCTATATCTTAAAAAATGGCTGAGTTATAGCATTTTGAATTTCTAGCGTGGCTGACATTTTTAAACTTCCTGAATTTTGTCACGCGATAAAAGGCGTATTTATGAACCGATTTGGATGTAACTTCGTTCATACATACTACATACAAATGTCTCGACCGAGTTCGTTGGCCAGCTTCATCCGCCATCTTGTTTAAAAATGGCGGCGTTTTAAATTTTTAAGAAAAATTTTAATTTGAAATGTGGTACCAAAAAATTGAAAATTGAAAAAATATTTTTTTCTTATGTGTTTGACCTTGATAAAAAGATTCGGGAGCAGTTTTTGTTTCGTCTATATCTTAAAAAATGGCTGAGTTATAGCATTTTAGGTAGCTTTCATTACAAAAAGCCACCTATTGCAGCCGTTCGGAGAAAAGCGATTTCAAAAAATTTTGGTATATTTTCATCGATCATGATCCCCAGACACCGAAACCACCCTCCGTTCAAAAGTTGATATATATATATATATATATATATATATATATCCATATATTTATATATATATATATATATATATCTGACCTTTGACATACTGTAACTCTCGAATTTATGAACCGATTTGGATGTAATTCGGTATTTTCATAGTGCATACCAATGTCTCGACCGAGTTCGTTGGCCAGCTTCATCCGCCATTTTGTTTCAAAATGGCGGTCATTTAAATTTTTTTTTAAATTTTAAATTTGAAATGTGGTACCAAAGAATTGAAAATGGAAAAATATGTTTTTCTTATGTATTTGACCTTTATACAAAGGTTCCGGAGCAGTTTTTGTTTCATCTATATCTTAAAAAATGGCTGAGTTATAGCATTTTGAATTTCTATTGTGGCTGACATTTTAAAACGACCTGATTTTTGTCACGCGATAAAAGGCGTATTTATGAACCGATTTGTATGTACCTTGGTGTGTACATAGTACATACAAATATCTCGACCGAGTTCGTTGGCCAGCTTCATCCGCCATCTTGTTTCAACATGGCGGCCATTTAAAAAAATTTAAAAAATTTAAAATTTAAAATGAGATACCAAAAATTTGGAAAATGAAAAAGATTTTTTTCGTATGTGTTTGACCTTAATACAAAGATTCCACAACAGTTTTTGTTTCGTCTATATCTAAAAAAATGGCTGAGTTATAGCATTTTGAATTTCTATTGTAGCTGACATTTTAAAACGACCTGATTTTTGTCACGCGATAACAAGCGTATTTATGAACCGATTTGGATGTTACTTGGTCTGTACATAGTACATACCAATGTCTCGACCGAGTTCGTTGGCCAGCTTCATTCGCCATCTTGTTTCAAAAGGGTTGTCATTAAAAAAAAAATTAATTTAAAATTTAAAATGAGGTATGAAAAAATTGGAAAATGAAAAAGATTTTTTTATGTGTTTGGCCTTGATACAAAGATTCCGGAGCAGATTTTGTTTCTGAAAATTTGTTCTTTTGTTTATATCTTAAAAAATGGTTGAATTATAGCACTTTGAATTTCTAGTATGGCTAACATTTTGAAACGATCTTGTATTTGTCACGCGATAACACACGTATTCGCCTATTTGCATGTAAGAAAGCATGTGGATAGTATACATCAACATCTCAGCCAAATATAAGTTACTTTAAATAAAAGCAGCTTGGATAAAGGTGACTAATTTCGCGAAATTCTCATTCATAATGATTTAGTATTGATAAAAATTGGTATTGAATCTCCTATATTCGGTTTCCACTAAATTGAGCTTCGTGTGTTTGAATAATATAAGTTGGCTTTTTTAAAATAAGGAATTTGAAAGCTACCTCTTCCTCCCGACACTGGCCGGAAGGACTTTCTTTAATTAAACTGAATGCTGCAGTCATATTTGAAACATTCTAACCTATAATTTCAAGATTTTTTTTTTTAATATTATGATATTTTGCAGCGAAATATGAAAATACCCAGTTTTTGGGTACTTACCCAGGCCTTGGGTAAATACCCAGGTATATACCCAAAAAATAAATACCTACCCGGTGAGTATTTACCCTTCCCACATCACTGGTCGTATCTCATAGATTTTCCAAGTCTCACCTATATATAACACGTTCTTGCAATCACTGCACGGAATCATATACACAACACCGGATAATTTTGTTTTGTCATATTACTTTAATCATCACTGATTATAATTATCAGTCATGACTAATTCAAGACATGCCTGCAACTTATAAAGCAAGCAACACATGTATGATTAAACTTTGAAGACGCTTTTAACATGTTCATTAAAAGCTGTAGACTTAACAGTAATAGGAAAGTTGTAGTTTGAAATCGCGGAAGTGATTCGAACGCTCTTTGAGAAAATTTTATATTGGTGGAAATTGATTTATGAAACCACGGTTTTTTGACAAGAACTTCTATAATATTCATTAAAAATCAATGAAATTTCATGGGATATACATAGTAGGTATAAAAAATGAGTTACAAAAATAAAATTTCATACATAACATTAAACAAAAATAAAAAGTCAAAAATTAGATTTTCGTAATATGCAAACATGGAAATTGATTTATGAAATATCACATTTCATTGGCTATTCCGAAGTAGTATGACGAAAATTTGCATAAAACAAGGTAGCGTGACATGAACAGTAGACATAAAAAGTATTATATTTTGGAAGCAATATGTTTCAGTTATACTTTTCACGATGGGTAAACGAAAGATGTTGTCTGAGGAAAAAAGAGCTAAAATCAATGCATATATAGGATGTGGAAAGTCTGTTACGGAAATTAGTAAAATTAATTAAAAGATCAGTTGGTGTGATATATAACTACAGAAAAGATCCAGCAAATTATGGGAAAAATTTTAACAAAAATGTAATCCACGTTTAAGTAAGGGAGAGAAAAGTGGGATTCTTCAACTTGCATCGAAAGCCAACCACACTTCAAAGAAGATTTGTGCAGAGCTATCCCTTTCTGTTACTTCTAGAAGCGTTAGGCAAATTTTACATTCTTCACGAAGCTTGAGTTGGTCGAAACCACACTTCAAAGAAGAATTGATCGAAGAGTTGGTCGAAGCATTTTCGACCAACTCAAGCTTCGTGAAGAATGTAAAATTTGCCTAACGCTTCTAGAAGTAACAGAAAGGGATAGCTCTGCACAAATCTTCTTTGAAGTGTGGTCGGCTTTGAAGTCTGGTCCAAAATTACTTCTGCATCACAAGAAGATGCATTTGCAGTATTGCGAGGAGTACATGACAATGGGTGACAATTGGAAGAAAGTCATTTTCTCTGACGAAAAAAGGTTTAATTTGGATGACCCAGATGGTTTGACGTATTATTGGAGGGATCACCGAAAAAAATCAAAATCTACATTCAACATAAATTTTGATCATTTTAGCAGCGATCGCTTATGGTGGCAAAAATGAAATTGTATTTTTAAACGGTCGCCAGACTTCTTTTGATTAGAGTTTTGTTTTAGAAAATTCACTTCTTCCATTTGCATGGCAATATTACGGTTTAGATTACATCTTCATGCAAGACAATGGAAGTATTCACATTTCAAATGCAATGAAAGATTGGTTTGACGAACAGAATTTTGTTCTTTTAGATCATCCACCTATTATTCCTGATCTGAACACCATCGAAAACTTTTGGGGACAGCTTATTAGAATGATTTATGGAAATGAGATTCAGTACACGTCTCTTATATAATTGAAAGCTTAAATCTGTCAAAACTGGAAATTAATTAATCGGAAGTACATTCAAAATCTTCTTTTGTCAATGCCATCTAGAATAAAAGAAACTCTGATGAATAAAAGCGGTTTTACTAACTATTAATTTCAATTAAATGTTATATTTCATAAATCAATTTCCATGTTCTTATGTTACTAAAATCTAATTTTTGACTTTGTGTTTTAGTTTATTAATATGTATGAAATTTTATTTTTCTAAATTATTTGTTGTACACAGCATGTATAACGTATGAAATTTCATTCGTTTTTAATGAATAATATAGAAGTTCTTGTTAAAAAACCGTGATTTCATAAATCAATTTCCACCAGTGTAGTATAACAGTTGATCACTTACAAAAATCATTATAAAAGATAAATCGAGGTTATGTGTGTCTAAAACATATTTTAATTTGATGAAATTTATAATTAGAAAATCATTTTGTGTCGTTGATAAATTGATTACATTTTATTTTGTATGAAAAAAAAAGTTTTAGCCAGAGGCGCAGAGAGCAAATTTCGTCCACACGTATAATTAATTAATAATCAAGATATTTAATTAACACGTATAATTAATCAATAATTATGTATATTTAATAAACATATGTAATTAATAATTATGTATATTTCTGTATGTATTAATAACCTAAAATTTTTTTTGGACATTTCCGTTTTAGTTCTCGTTTTCGGCCGAAATTAGGAAGATTACCGAAGATTGGTTTCGGTTTCGGTTTTAAAAACCTGTTTAGGTCGATCCTTACTTAATCCTGAGGATCCAGTGAAAAAGGCTTTTAAGACCGAAATTAATTAAACGTGCTTATTAAACATACATAATTATTAAATAATTATTCTTGTGGCCCAAGTTGGCTCTCTGTGCTTCTGCCCAAACCTTTTATTTCCATATAAAACTAGTATGTTGTGGCCATCGCAAACTTTCTTCTATATAAATTACGTCAATTAAATCATTTAAATAGCACAAGAAATAACAACGGTTTAGCACCAATTCATATCAAAGTATATCTGAATTTGAAGTTGGATGAAAATTCGTGCATTAGTTCTTGAAATAGAGCTATAGCGGAAATTCTGAAAAATGTAGCATAGCAGCGCCACCTGTTGAGCGACTTACACCAAAAATAATCAGCACTAAATGATATCAAAGTATACCTGAATCTGAAGTTTGTTGAAAATCGAAGGATTAGTTCTTGAGATAAAGCTATTGTGGAAATCGCAAAAAATACAGCATAGCAGCGCCACCTGTTGAGCGATTTACACCAAAAGTTAAACAGCACTAATTTATACGTCAATTCATGTCAAGGACTAACTAAATCTGAAGTTTGATGAAAATCCGTGCAATAGTTCTTGAGATACAGCTCTTGCGGAAATCGTGAAAAATGCAGCACAGCAGCGCCACCTGTTGGGCGATTTACACCAAAAATTAAACAGCACTAATTTATATCAGGAACTAACTGAATCTGATGTTTGATGAAAATTCGTGCATTTTTTCTTGAGTTAGAGCTATTGCGATAATCATGAATAATGCAGCATAGCAGCGCCACCTGTTGGGCGATTTTTACAAAAAAGTAATCAGCACCAAACATGTTTTAGTACCTTTGTTAGTCCTGTACTAAAAAAATCTGAAGTTTTATGAAAATCCGTGCAGTAGTTCTTGAGATATAGCTATTGCAGAAATCGTGAAAAATGCCGCATAGCAGCGCCACCTGCTGGGCGATTTTCACCAGAAACTAATCAGGTCCAGTTTATATCAAGGTCTAACTAAATATAAAATTTTGTGAAATTCCGTGCATTAATTCTTCAGATAGAGCGCCCACAAAATTTTTGTCACATACAGACTCACAGAGTGACAGACAGACTCACAGACAAACATTTTCTAAAAACCATCAAATCGTGTTCTGGGCATTCTGAAACGTATAAATCCGTCGAAAACCAGAAGTCGAAATTTTTCACGAATCCAATACTTTCTTCTTGTAAAAATAGAAGAAAGTAATAAAATGGTATTAGTGTATCAAATTAGTGTATCATTTCAATTAGTGATGAATGATACACTAATTCATCAATGACACAGTATAATTTTCTAATTATACGAATTTCATCTAATTGAAAAAAGGTTTTAAGTACACACACCTCGATTTATCTTTTATAATGATTTTTGTAGATCTGTTATACTAAAACTTTCTTAAAGAATGTTCGAAATATTTCTGCGGTTTCAAACTAAAAATTTACTATTACTCTTAAGAATCCCGCTTTTAATAAGCACGTGAAAAGAGTCTTCAAAGTTTAGTCATATAGACATTACTTGCTTTATAATTTACACTCAAGTCTCGAGTCAGTCATGACTGATAATTATAAACAGTAAAGCTCATAGACCGGGAGTCGGCAGCACAGACAATCACCTCATCGAGTTCACGGATGAAATTCTAGGATTAGTTAAATCTCGATTCGCATATTTTGACACAATCGGTCTGCCAAGTCCTATCTTGGTGGAAAACACCCGAAAATCCGATTTTAGCGGCTGGCTCGTAGGTTTACCATTGTGTTTTCCTGCTCCCAGTCCTCCATGTTTTCATACCTTTGGGTGCAGGAAAACACAATGTTAAACCTCCGAGTAAACAGCTAAAATCGGGTTTCCAGGTGTTTTCCACCAAGATAGGACTTGGCAGACCGATTGTGTTAAAATACGTGAATCGAGATTTAACCCCTTCGCGACGGGAGCCTGTTACGAAATTTTTAATCTTTTGTCACCGTTTTTTAAAAACAGAAATTTGTGTCTTCTTGAATCGACAAAATGCGCTGATTAAATAAGGCAAATTTTGCAGTAAAATTTTACTGGTGAGGGAAAACAAGGATTCTGAGCGCTTCATGCGCACGTATACGCGCCGCTCGTCCCCAAGGGGTTAACTAATCCTAGAATTTCATCCATGAACTCTATGAGGTGATTGTCTGTGATGCCGGCTCCTGGTCTATCATAGCAATAAATAAAGAGCGTCTCATTTGAGCATATACAGCTCAAATCGATGAGTAAAAATGAAAATTTCCGAAGGAATGAAGGAGATTTTTTGTAACACAGACAGTTTCGTTCGCGATTCGGTCCGGCCGAATTTTCGGCATCATTTTCGTGGGCAACAAATTTTCGGCAGAACTCTGATTTTAGACCGAAAACGAAAACGAATTTTCGGCCGATCTCTTCTTATTACCATTCACTTTTAAAATATACATGCGGAATCCTATAAAGACCGGTCTTTAACCCTTAATTGCATAAGTGAGGTAAATTTCCATCACCTTTTTATTTAATTTTTAATACATAAATTAAGTTCTTACAACCACTATATTTATATAGAAATATTAATCCTCTAAAAATTACAAAAATATGCTACTAAATAAAGTTAAAAATCTATCTTAAGATTTCTGGTGTTTAATCCTTAATATAAAAATAAAAAACACAATTCTAAAAGAATAATTCATGCATTTAAGGTTTAAGGAAATTTCAAGCTTGGCCTTCGGACAGTTAACAATTGAATTGAAACGGAAAGTTCACCTTTGTTTCGTTTATAATTGGTCATTTAAGGAACCTGCTATTTTTTTCATAGCAACATTACTCAGCAAATTTTAGTAAGAACTAACAACGAGCGTTTCTGCGTATGATTTCAGGTTCGTACAGATGCGAAAAGAAACAGTTATTTCAAATAAGGTAAGTTTTATTTATTTTATGCCTGGATATGCTAATTTGTCCCTGAAAGACGGAGAAGATGGGTAATTTTTAACTAGTAAGGTTTTCCAAAAAAGAAAGAGACAGAGGAGAAATAATTCGTTACAAACAAAAAGAGAAAAAAATATTTATTCATATATTAATATATATCAAAATATTTATTTTTTAACATTTCAGACATGGTGCACTTCGATGATTCTATTTACATTGTAGGTATAATCTAATATAGGAAAATGAAAATTTGTCTGTCTGTAATGCTATACAAATCCACAGTTTAATAACCAGAATTGTGAAATGTTATGTACATGTGTATTAAAACACGCCAGAGGCAACTGAAGCAATCCAGGATCGAAATAATTTAATTAATAAACGACTACCAATTTAATAGCAATTTCCTATCAAATTGAAACATTTTTCATTATAGCAGCTGCCAACAATTAAAAATTCACAATAAAATTCTTATCACATCAATTGCCTTTCTATTGCAAGACGCATTACATATTACGTACGCCACGCTGCAATACTAAGAAGCTTTAGCGGGTATTACAATAATTCTTTTATCTCACATGCAAATAATTAGAGATTATTTAATTGCGCTTAATTATTATAATTTTTAAAAAATAAAGAAGCACATTTTATCACAAACATCAACAAGACTTTTTATTCTATTTATTTCCTTATTCCAAAAGATATCATTTAATCGTCTGCTTCATGTTTAGAGGTGTGTTCGTAATTATACAATGCGTAGCACCTATGGTCGTCGTCTGGTTCTTCCGCCCGTCTGTGCGCATATAATAGCACAAAAACTACCCAACCGAATGGTTTGAGATTTAATATATGTAATAGTTGTAGAATTTTGTCGACTGATTTCAAATTTTAGAAAATCGAATCGAAACTTAAAAAGATATAATAAAAGTTTTCTTCAATATGTTAAATCCTATCATACGTAATTAATTTAATGATATCTCACTATAGGTAATTTTTCTAGGTTGCCATGGTGATTATTCTATTAAATACTATAATACATAATTAATTCAATTATATCGTATGATAGGTAATGATTCTAGGTTGCCATGTTCACGGCGTCCTATTTAAGAGGGGGTCCTATTATTTCCGGTATTGCTGAATTAATATATAACATCGTGATAAATTTTGTATTCATGCATTTTTGCATTAGAGCGCAACAGTTATTGCACCAAGATCTGAATACTTATAAAACTACTTATAGTACGAACGCACCTCATTTGTCACATTTGACTCAAAATTTCCGACTTGTTATAATTCTAGTCCATGAGAAAGTGAGTGAAATTTTTTTACAAAATTCCATCTTTGGAAAAAAAACCAAGTTGAGTTACATAAAGAGTGTAATAAATAAAATAAATGATATGAACTAGGGCGGGGTTTTGTTGCCGCGTGCCAAATTTGATCAAAAAATATTTTATGTAATCATGACGTGCCAACTAAAGAAAAATTTAGTAGGCGGAAAAATAATGGAATAAAATTATTTAAAATTTTCTATTAAGATTTAAAAAATCCCTGCCGGCTCGGGCCTACAGGCGGAGGTAGATTTCGATGTTAAGTACTAAATTCTCCAACAAAACTTAAATCAAGATTAGAGATAAAACCCAGTTTCTTCACAAAGAGCGAGCTGTAGGGAGCTAAACTTTTTGTGAAAATTGTAATATACACGAATACACACGCACATATATATGGAATAGGTTTAAAAAATGGCTACAAAAAATTCAGAGAACCTTAAAGTGTTAAAATACGTTAATATTTCCATAGTCGGGTTTTATCATGTTTTAATACGTTTCTTCAAACTTACATGGCGTTACATATTCACCTGCTGAGGTCCATTATATTTCCAATATGACGCAATATACATATTTTTTTAATTCGTCAAACTATTTATTTTGAGTTTTCATGCTGAAATCTTGCTCTAGGAAACTTATGACGTAATATTCAATTTGTTTTCAATTTGTCAAACTATTTAATTTTACACGTGAAAATTTTGCAAAAGAAAAGTAATTGTTGTGGTGAGAATTTTATTATTTGTTTTTTTTTTTTTTTTTTAATTGTTGGCAACTGCTATAACGAAAAACTTTTATTTTTTTCCTGCCATTGTTGTGTAAGAGCTGGTTTTATCAGAATCATGTTAAGACAGTATTCAAAATTTTGAACCCTCCCCATTTCCACCCTCTTGGGCCGATTTCGCCCATTTTCAATCCCCGCCGAGATATTAGCCATCTCAAAGTTGTTGGCGAGTTTGAAGATGATTCGTGCATAATTGCGACTTTTATCGTGCGGACAAAATTTAGTACATACATACATATATATATATATATATATATATATATATATATATATATATATATAAACTTTTTAGGTGGGGGTGGTTTTGGGTTCCTGGGGTCCTATAATGAAAAGTTATGAAGGAATTTTTCAAAAGTCGCACCATGGTAACGACTGCAATAGGTAGTATTTCTTACGAAATCTACCTAAAAATATGAAGAACATACATGTAGGTATTACATTATAATAATTTCGAAACAAATATATTTTGGAAATTAACAAAAGAAAAGTTAATGCGGCGTAATTTGATTTCTGTTATTGCATCTTAATATCTGGTTAATTTCAATGCAAAGTGAACCGGATATATCTGACAAGTACTTTACTTATTTGAGTTTTGATATTATTTATTTGTGAAAACAGCGACTCGAAAGCATAGGTGGAAAAACTGTTAAAATAGCAAAGGCCAGTTTCTTTGAATAGCTCTGAAATAAATTCAAAGTTGCAATAACTTTACCATCGGAATTTAGTAATGTCTAATAACCAATATTTATCGATAGTTTTCAAATATTGTCTTTATTTGAAAAGATTTTGAGACCATAATAAGATTGGAATATAATATGTTGAAATTAAAAATTTTTAATTTCTATTTAATTGAATTTAGAAAAGATCAGTCGCGATGTAGTGTAATCTCACGTTATTTTGATTTAGAACCACAAGCAATGCTGTGCCAAAATTATTCTTTCGCGTGCCAAAAGTGGCACGCGTGCCATAGGTTCGCCGTCCCTGAACTAGGGGATCGAACCCGGTCTTCCCGGGTTACAGAGTGTAGGCGAAAACCGTTTTTTTTTTTTTATTAAAAACTCTAATAATTTTTTTTTTACATGTAATACATATTTTAGATTGCCTACTACACCAAAAATAATATTTATATGAAAAATGTCAGTTATGCAATCAAATTTTTTAAATTATATTAATAGCGATACTTTCACATGATACCGCATGCCAGAAGTTATCAGCCGAAGATTTTGCGTCTTAGGCATCCTATCTGATCATTTCAATGCTTTAAGCGCGTAGTTTAATCGCATGTGTTAAATGTCTGTTAAATTTGTTGAAATTGTTAAATTTGCAATGTCTGTTAAATTTGTTTTTTATTTATATATTTTTTTTCTACAGAGGAAGCTTTAATTTTGTTATGGAACATTAGACGGAAACAAATACTGAACTTTTTACATTGTTTTAAGTGTAATCGAGTTAATATTTTGTAATCGAGCTCCAAGCGATAGAGATAAATTTAAAAACAATTCATGCTTAAAAATTATTTTCAAAACCATACACAACCCGTATAGTTTTCAAGCAAATTATATTTCAAAGCCATTTCTTTTCCCTTTTTGGCGATGTTAAAATTTTCAACTGCATATACGTTAAATTTGTGGGGTTTATATATATATATATATTATTCTTTTATCTATTGATGAAGTTTTAGTTTCGTTTTAGAAAATTAGACGGGGGCAAATGGAAGCAATTGTTATTGCTTTATGTTCAAATTGTTTATTATTAATCCGTAATGGAGCCGACACGCGATAGAAAAAAAATTAAAAAAATTCATGCTTGAAAATTATTTTAAAAATCAGAATAACTCGGTAAATTAAGATACAGTTTTCAAACAAATTGCATTTGAAAGTACAATTTTTTCTCTATTCGACGGTGTAAAAATTTAAATTGTGCGATATTTAGAAATTTTAAAAAATCGCAATAAAAGGGAATAAAAGTTAAATTTGATCGTCTGCTGCTGGCATTCACAGAATGACGTTAGCGTTACGTACAGATATGTTTGTCCTTTAATATAGATAGATAGATACTCCTTTACGCGTCATAGATTCCATTTTTGTGAAAATACATGGTATAATTATGCGCTACTGCGTTTTCTTCCAAATTCATCGAGAAAAACTCAAAACGATAAACTCTTTTTCTACGGACATGTTCATTCAAAGTTTCAAAGTGACTGGGATTTCAAAATAATATAGTAGAAGAAAGTTAAAATTAAATAAATTATGAAGATATATAGACTGCGTTAGTGATGATTTCGGCAACAATAGCAGTAGTGATGATGAGTGATATGGTTCTGATTAGTTGTGAACTTCACGTGAAGAATTTCGAAAGTGTTCCTATTGTTATCGTTTTACTCTTTTAGTGATACAACGTTAAGTAATAAACATGTGTGATGTATTTCTATTTGTTAAATTTTCATTTTATTTATAACTAGGGAATTTAACCCGTTCTCCCCGGGTTACAGAACATAGTGCAAACCATTTTTTCTAATTGAAAACACTAATAATTTTTTTCAATAAATAATTTTTTTAGATTAATAATTTTTTTAGATTGTCCACTAACAACATCAAAAAGCCTTTTTACATGAAAAATATAGGTTATGTATTCAAATAAAGTTTTGAAATTTATTAAAAGCGATACTTTCGTACTGGCCATTACAGTTTGCTAATTACAGTATCCTTTTTTATTCTGATAATTCCAGTGGTTTAAGTTCGATTATTGTCGTTTAATTTTTTGTTTAATTTCCACTATTTTATTTATTGATTGATTAAGTTTTATTTTCGTTATGGGATATTATCCGGAAACAAATGTTGCACTATTTGTATTGTTTTAAGTGGAAGAGAATAAATCTTTCGTAATCGGGCTCCACGCTTTAAAAGAAACTCGTGCTTGGAAATTATTTTAAACCCATAAAAATTTCAGAAAACTTAAATATAGTTTTCAAAGAAATTGTATTTGAATGAACATTTTTTTTCTCTATTTGACAGTTGAAATTGTGCGATGTTTAGAAATTAAAGAAAGAAAAAAGGCTGTAAAAGCGGAATTTATTGGCCAGTTGTTGCCACTGTCAGTATGAAGCTAGCCTTACTCACGGGCATATTTTTACTTTACAATATAGACCAGCGGACCTGTGTAAGGATTTCTCGCTGCAGTCTAATATTTTTTAGCAATATGTAATAGTTTTTTTAAATCCAGATTTAAACTTTTAAAGAAAAATTAAGGATAAAAATGGTCTTCAAACAACATTAATCAAACCAAAATATCATCTCATTTGTTCCATCCTGCATTAGAGGATGACGTCATCCCGTTAGGAAAAAAATATGGACAAAAAAATTGAATACATATAAAATACAATTTAATCAAATATAACGAAAAATACTTTTAGGCTACAATGTGAAACGTCACTGCAACGATCGATAATTGGTGTCGTTTACTTCTAAATACTTCAATTTCAATTTTGATTTTTAATCATAAATATAAAATAAACCCATGCGGAGACATCCATGCTTTATCTTTCTTGTACTATTTATCACTTTCTTCTATCTTTACAAGAAGAAAGTATTGGATTCGTGAAAAATTTCGATTTCCGGTTTTCGATGGATTTATACTTTTAGAAGGTCCTGAACACGATTTGATGGTTTTTAGAAAATGTCTGACTGTGAGTCTGTCTGTCACTCTGTGAGTCTGTGTGTGACAAAAATTTTGTAGACGATCTATCTCAAAAACTAAAGCACAGAACTTCACAAAACTTTAGATTCAGTTAGACCTTGATATAAACTGGTTCTGATTATTTTTTGATATAAATCGTCCAGCAGGTGCTGCTGCTATGCTGCCTTTTTCACGATTTCCGCTATACCTATATACCGCTATATCTCAAAAACTAATGCATGGATTTTCATAAAACTTTATATTCAGTTAGTCCTTAATATAGTTTAGTGCTGATTCTTTTTTGGCGAAAATCGCCCAACATGTGGTGCTACTATGCTGCATTATTCATGATTATCGTAATAGCTCTATCTCAAGAACTAATGCATAAATTTTCATCAAACTTCAGATACAGTTAGTCCCTGGTATAAATTGGTTTTAATTACTTTTTGGTGTAAATCACCTAACAGGTGGCGCTGCTATGCAAAATTTTTTACGATTTACGCAATAACTCTATATCAAAAACTAATGTACGGATTTTTTTTTTATCAAATTTCAGATTCAGTTAGAAGTTCACATAAGTTGTTCATGATTAAATTTTTGCGTAAATCACCTAACAGGTGGCGCTGATAATGCTGCATTTTTCAGGAAATATTAACATGTATGAGGTAGAAGAAAGTTTTAGGATTACCACATCCGTCTAGATTTTTTATAATCATTGCTGAGCATGATATAATACAATATTTTATTTTTGTGGCAACATAGATTTTAGAAAAACCTTTCAGCTTCTTTATGAAAACAATGCTGGTTTAATTTTTATTTAACTGCAATTTTTATTCAAAAAACAGGTTTTAACAAATTGTGAGTGTATTATGTCAGAAGCCGGTTCAAAAACCTATCGAATTATATCTTATTCATTGTTATGCGTTTTGTAAATGCATGGGAAAAGGGATGTTGCAACAGAAGTAATATATGTGATTAAGTTAGAATACCTTACGATAAGGTATAAAACTTGCGTAATTTCAGGGTCATTTTCGTAATAAAAGCAGAAATGAACAATCACTTTATATTTATTCATGATGGGCACGTGATGGCACGTGAAAGAGCGATTATTTAACTTATTTTCCTTACTACGTCGTTAATCGCACAACTTTATGGAAACATCTACTTGTTATTTGATATAAACTAAAGGACTACGTCTGAATACATTCATAATTATAAAAAATCATCAAAATTACAGACAATTACATTACACTAAATTTAAAAGATAAAATCACTAAAAACAATTTAAAAGGACATTTCGGATTCATTCTGAATCCCTCATCAGCAAATTCCTAACGTAAAAATCAAACTAAGGTGTTAAAAATAATAAATATATTACAAATCATCAGACATACAAGTAAAATTACATAAATACATTTAATACAATTAAAAAGCAAACGTTTCAAGCTAAATTTTAGCCCCTCATCAGTGCAACAAAACATTCAAATGACAGAAAACTATATATCATGTTTACAGTTAAAAATTATTAGCAGTTAAAAATTAAATAAAGTATAAAATTTTTTTAAAACAATGCTGAGTATTCAGGAGGAAGTGCACATGATTTATTTATCGGCGACGTTTGCTTACGAGTGAACACACCTTGCAGAAAAACTCCACTTTTAATATTATTGCAACCGGATCTGATAACTTTCATATTCGTGAAATCTGGGATATGGTCGGTATCCAAAGAATGCTGTACAATTTTAGACTGTAGGTTTCCAGATTTGTAAGTACGCTTATGCTCGGCCAGGCGAATGGCGCAAGTGCGACCAGTTTCGCCAATATATACTGAGTCGCAACCTTTACATGGTATACTGTAAATTGAACCGGTTCTTAGTAAGGGGGGAATTTTAGGTTTAGATTTACAAAGTAAGTTTTTCAAAACATTTTGAGGCTTGAATGATGTACGGATGTTATGAGACTTCAAAAGACTAGAGATTTTTTCAGAAAGATATTTGTTGTAGGGTAGAGATATGTAAATAGCGAGAGCCTTACAATTTACAGAGGATGACACGCGATGCTCAGAAAAAATCCTTTTTAACCATCTTAAAGGATATCCATTTAGAATTAGGTCACTAAATATCTTCTTTTTTTCAAATTGGAAGGCTGCATCAGTATTACAATAACTTTTAGCTCTGTGGATTAAAGTTCTAACGACTGCGATTTTATGGGAGAGTGGGTTCATAGATTCAAAATTTAGGTATTGCCCAGAATTTGTCGCCTTACGGTATAGAGATGTTAAAACTTTCTGAAAATCAGTATTCTCTACTCTTTCAACCATAATGTCGAGGATTAACATATTACATATATTTAGGAGCTATTTACATATCTCTACCCTACAACAAATATCTTTCTGAAAAAATCTCTAGTCTTTTGAAGTCTCATAACATCCGTACATCATTCAAGCCTCAAAATGTTTTGAAAAACTTACTTTGTAAATCTAAACCTAAAATTCCCCCCTTACTAAGAACCGGTTCAATTTACAGTATACCATGTAAAGGTTGCGACTCAGTATATATTGGCGAAACTGGTCGCACTTGCGCCATTCGCCTGGCCGAGCATAAACGTACTTACAAATCTGGAAACCTACAGTCTAAAATTATACAGCATTCTTTGTATACCGACCATATCCCAGATTTCACGAATATGAAAGTTATCAGATCCGGTTGCAATAATATTAAAAGTAGAGTTTTTCTGGAAGGTGTGTTCACTCGTAAGCAAACGTCGCCGATAAATGAATCATGTGCACTTCCTCCTGAATACTCAGCATTGTTTAAAAAAAAAAATTATACTTTATTTAATTTTAACTGCTAATAATTTTTAACTGTAAACATGATATATAGTTTTCTGTCATTTGAATGTTTTGTTGCACTGATGAGGGGCTAAAATTTAGCTTGAAACGTTTGCTTTTTAATTGTATTAAATGTATTTATGTAATTTTACTTGTATGTCTGATGATTTGTAATATATTTATTATTTTTAACTCGTATATCAGACGTTAAACAATGATTATTTATTTTAATAAGGTGTTAAAGTTCAATAAACAGAAAAACGTTACATCAAGTTGTCAAGATGAAAATTATAGTTAAAACAAAACTGAACATTCTATTGGTAGAGATTCAGCCTACATAGGAGAAACCAGCCGTACACTTGAAATAAGACTTAAGGAACATAAACATGCCTTAGGAATAAAAATTTTAATTCTAAGAGGTTGCATCTCTACCAATAGAATATTCAGTTTTGTTTTAACTATAATTTTCATCTTGACAACTTGATGTAATGTTTTTCTGTTTGTTGAACTTTAACACCTTAGTATCACTTTTACGTTAGAAATTTGCCGATGAGGGATTCAGAATGAATCCGAAACGTACTTTTAAATCTTTTAAATTTAATGTAATCTAATGTCTGTAATTTTGATGATTTTTCAAAATCTACCTGTTACATTTAGTGACTTGGCGGTTTCGTATACCCGACGGAAATATTCTGCGTATACTGAGCATGCCGATAAATTGATGTAAAATTTTAAAAAAACAAGAACGAAAAATCGTGCGTGAAACATAGATTATGAAACACTTTCCAACACATTGAGAATACTATAACAAAACTTCACAGTTTATTAAGGTGTAAGATGATGTCTAAATAAGTAATTTGTAAAACGCGTAACGTATATGAAAACCCAATGTCTCCAATTATCATCAACGGGTGGAAAAATATCCGAATTGTTTTGTCCAGCCCTGTAGATCTATAGATTTCCATGTATACTAAATAGTATGCGACCGGTTAGTTTAGTTGAACGCATAACACAGTTTAAAATTTCCATTCAGCAATTTCTGTGAATATACAGAAATGCACTTGAGAACTTTTGTGCAGCTCTGTACATGATCCATAGAATTTGCACACACCAGGTAATACTAAAAAAGTATTTAGTTTTAAAAATGCGTATCAACAGCTGAAAAAGCATTCCAACAATTATTTTTCATAGGTTTCAATAGTTCAATTATTGTTCATTTTCTTTTGTAGTCAAATTCATTTGCATATCCCGGTATTTGAACAATAAATTATATGCGCTCCATTTTCTACAGTAAGCGCCTTAAAGTACACCTCAGTGATATGTATCTATTTCAATACGTTTTAAATAGTGAACTAAACTAAACTCTGTGTCTATACAATTCATGAAGGATCTGTGGACCGACAGTGCCCATCCCTGTTTTATTGACCTTGGGCCCCGAGGTGCTCTACAGCATATGTCCCGGCCAGGTGGTCAGTCTAAAGCGGGATCCTCGGTGTTTAGCTCCCAAGCAAGTTTAAATAGTGTAATATCATTAAAATATACCGCAAACGATTTTTTCCCATGGGCCGTAATGTAACGGAATTCTTTTGAGTGTCTGTATAAACGAACCGTAAACGCTACACACGTCATTTTCGATATGGTGCATGTCATAGTAAAACCCAATAATATATATCAATTTCATAGCAATCTGACAGTTCACGTGAGTTAGAGCATGGGCGGTTGGACAGATAAACTGAATTTATAAACACTTTTCAACTATGTTAGAAAGTGTCAAAAAGCGCGTATTATATAAAAGTAAATAGAGTATATTATTATCTATTGCAGAGTTTCCCAAACATTCTGCTTTCCGCGTCCAAGTTCACTGTAATACTTCTCCTTTACAACCGGCAATATTTTTAACCCGCGCCCTCACACATACTTTTATGGGTAATCATAGTTGTTTGTAAGTAAAATAAAACGCATTTAAAAATTCATATAAAATTGTTGTGGGATGAATATTGATATGTCGAAACTTTATACCACAACAAGGATCCCTATGAAGACAAATACAAACGTTTATTGAGATTTAGTTCAATACATAAATATATTATTACCAAAGAATAATAACGGCCTTTTGCCTATTCATTAAACAATATGTGAAGAGTGCGCTTTTGTTTCTGTTTCCAATAATTAAGCTTTGCAAGCTTTCTAAACTTCGGGTTCCATCTTTGGTACTTTTCTGTTAGTCGGGCGCCACTGATCGCCAAAATCTCGCCAACCAATTTTTTCAAATCCTTGTGCAATAGTCTCTAAAATTTAAGAAATTCATTGAATAACCCAATCACAAACCGATGTATGAGCACTACGTACCCAGTAAACCGAAAAAAAAAAATCACTGGATGCATGTAATTCGGTTTCTCTAAAAATTATGAAATTTGTTAAAACCCCAATTACAAACCGCTACGCGCCCTTTAAACCGAAAACAAATCACTGAATGCATAAAATTCGTTGAGCAGCAGTCTCTAAAATTTCTGAAATCCGTTAAAACCCCAAACACAAACCAATGTATGAGCGGTACGCACGCATTAAACCGATAAAAGAAACATCACTGGATGCATGAAATTCGTTCTGCAGCAGTCTCTAAAATCCATGAAATTCGTTAAAACCGAAGTCACAATAATATATCTAAATGTATTTCAGTATCCGCCACAATAACGTAAAATTATCCTAATTTTATATACCCAATAATGTATTATACTATCTTAAAAAACTTACTTAAAAATACCTAAAATATATTAATAGCAATATTTAAATAAAACATAACATAAACTACAAATAATTTATTTCATAATTAAAGTATGAACGAGTAACTCACGATATCGAAGATCCCGGGAAGTACCACGTTCTTTCTCATTACGCCATCTTGCGCTACACCAAAGCCTTTCAATTTTTTGAACTCCACTGTCAGGAACAACATTATATTTTTGCTTAACCTTAAAATGATTCAATCCGCCCTTTTCAAATTTTGTAGTACTAAAATTTAATGCTTCTTGCTCTGTTTTTGTCAAATACCAAATTTTCTTAATTTTAAAACGAAACAGAACGGGATACAAACATATTTAAATGACAGAACTACAATTCAATCATGCCATGCGATTGGGTTGCCTTGAAATCAATGGGAAAAGAATCACGGCAAAGGTTTCAATTCAAATAACGCCAAATGAAACAATAAACTGTGTTTGTTTTTAGAGGTGTGGTTTTGAAATGTAAGGCACTGTTTCTAGTTACAGTCAATTTGACAGCTGACAGATGATTTGTGCTCAGTATGTTTCACAATTTCACCATGAATAGACTTATGCCAGAACAACGCTTCCAAATTGTGCAAAACACCATCAGCTTATTGCGGGAGACATTCGATGAGCTCATAATTTCGCGTAATAGACCTGTAACCTGGTTTCCACGGTCATAGGATCTCACACCAAATGGATTATTTTCTGTGGGTATATGTGAAGTCGCTGGTGTACGCCGATAAACCACAGATGTTGGACGTGTTGGACCACTTGGAAATCAACATTCGCCGCGTTATTGCATATATACGACGCCAGCTACTCAAAAATTGGGTTTCCAGATTGCGCTTCATTCAAGCCAGCCGCGGTGCCCTTATGCCCGAAATAATTTTTAAACACTAATGGCATAAAATTATTTATTTAATATATAAAACCAATATCATAGACATTAACATTTTTATGTGTTTTATTTTGTTTCAAATTTGTATACCTCTAAAAAAAAACACCCGTTACTTAGCGATTTATCACTGGAGCCCGGCTAACAGAATACAACCCCATCTTTTTCCAACCGATCTCTGTCGATGACCTTTTACTATTCAACCAATTCTATTCTCGTGTACCGTAAACTCGTATTCATTCATGAATTTATCACACTAGCCGCCCTTGGCGACCAGTTTGGTCTCCCTTAAAATTTATGCTTGAGAAAGCATGCTAAGCATTGTATCATGTTACTTTCATCATAATTCAGTTTACTTGGACTCCCTTAAATATAATTAATATAATCCCTTAAGCTAATATGTATTAGTATTTGTTGTATTAAAATATATCAATTTGTTGATTTTCTGTAAGCAAGTAAGCCCTATTGGTTTACATTGGAAGTCTATGGAATTTGGCGAAATATTAAACATATCACCAAGTTGGCGTCACTTTTGGCGGCTCATTTTGGTCGCCAAGTTGGCGACACACTTGGCGGTCTTTGGCGAGGAAACAGGGTCCCCTACGGTGAAACCCCTTATAAGTATAGAGATGCATTAAATACTGTTCAATAACTAATGATCAGCGTTTTATTCAGGCGTTGCCATTAAGCAATTAACAAATAATCGCGATTTCTGTGTCACGCACGATAGCGTAATAAATATATATAGATTAGTAAGTTAATAGGTTTCGTGTGAATGTTGCTGTTCATTATCATTCCCACACAAATATTTTAATAAACACTCTTTAATCTTATACTTCATAAATTGCTAAAAGGTGTTAAATAAAACTGTATTACAAATGTATGCGAGTTACAATAAAAATGCAATGAATGATGCGCCAAATCACGCTCGCTAAATTATGCCAACTGGATGCGAAATTGTAACAATGAAATATACACTAAAAATTAGAAAATAAAGCAGAAAAAAATAAAAATTGGAGTATATTTTTTAAAATGCAATTTTATTAATCAATAGTTTAATAGTTATTAAATTACTATTGTACGTTGAAAAAACAATTTAAAAATTCTGAATAGATATTTTTAATAATTCTTTTTTCTTTTTCTGTTGCCATACTTAAACAAGTTGGAAATTGCACGTCAAACGTGGCAAATGAGGTACGTTTGTACTATAACTAGTTTAATAAATATTTTTTTTACCGCATATTGTACTGAATGTATATTTTAGTGCACTTCATAAGTGCATATCATTTTCATTCTGTTCGAAAGGCTGTAACATCATTAAAATGCACTTGAAGTAATTTTTTCCCATTGGCCGTCATGTAACGGAAAACATTTGATTGTCCCTGTAATTAAACTATAAATCCGATTTTCATAAAATCTGAAATGACTCGAAAAATTTCTTCAACAATTATATATTTAAAATTTCAGACCATTCGGTTGGGTAGTTTCTGCTCTGTTATATGCGGACGGACAGACAGACAGACAGACGGACTAACTGCGACTATAGGTGCTACGTATTTATATAATTATGAACGCACTTAAAAAACTAACAGGGGAAAAATATATATTATATTTAATAAATTCACTAGTTCGAGCTTTTACCAAGCATAAATTGGAATGTCGATATTTTCATAATCAGACCCGCGCCAAATTAACATATTGTATTGTAATGGATCTTTTATTTTTAATTTTTTAATTTATTTTTATTTAACTTATTTATTTTTTAACAACATGGATAGCAGTCATCAAATTAGGCGCGATTAAAAAAAAGGGGACACCTTTCTTTTTTGGGTTTCTTTCATCGTATGAAATCCTATTCGTCTCACTCCTCTGTCTGTCTGTCACAGAGCCCGTTCTCAGAAACTATATATGTTGGAGACTTGAAATTTTGGATGCTTATAGCTGAACACCTCACATCAAACGACAAATCATAAGATTTTGGAAAAGACTTATATTTATTCCTCTGGGCTCTAACTTGTGCATTTTAAGGGGTTTTTTCTAACTGAGCCCGTAATTAAGTTGAAGACTTGACATTTTGAATACTTATACCTCACATCAAACGACAAATAATAAAATTTTCAAAAAGTACTATATTATTTACCCGTCCGGGCTCTAACTTCTGTATTTTTAGCAATTTTTCTAAACTCCACCCTTTTCCTCAAGGAGTGCACTTTTCTAACTTTTGCGGACACTCCTTTGACTGCTCTTTCATATTATGCACCATAGCCGTACATATTTTAGTTCCAATTTTTACTTCCAGGGGGTGC
Organism: Maratus speciosus; assembly: GCA_963932465.1. Lineage (NCBI taxonomy): Eukaryota > Metazoa > Arthropoda > Arachnida > Araneae > Salticidae > Maratus > Maratus speciosus. The sequence continues at coordinate 313,272,113 of OZ010799.1, forward strand.
CTACCTATATCGGGTGCTATGGGCCCGATCTCCTCGACTAATATATCTACGGATAGTTTGTAAAACGGATTTTCGTTTGGATAGAGGTTTGTTTAGAATAGAGTGTGCCCCCTGGTTTCGAAATGTGGAACTAACAGATTTTGCAATAGGATGAAGAGTTTTGGAAGGAATATTAAACGAAACTCCTGTGCGATCTGTGATCACACTTACCCACTTTTTTAATATTTATTTATTTAACAGACATACATGGATGGAGACTTTGGAAATCCAAAAAAACCCGACGCAAGTATAGTCCCCGAACAATACAGGCCTTTCAGCTGCACGGAACTGACACATAAGCAGATTGAATATGCCAGAAAACATCTTAATGAAACCGAGGAAACGAAAAGTAAATACCTTCGGAGAATTAAAAGATTCATGGACAGTAAGTTTCTTTATTTTTTGTTTTTTGACTTTGCATATTACCGTATATTTCAGTGTATAAGCTGATAATTTTTGCGCATTTTTTTTTTCTCCAAAGTGAGAGGCCGGCTTATACGCGAGTCAAAAAAAAAAATTCCAAATTTGATATTCTAAAATAAAAAGGATGGTAAATACAGTCGACTCTCTGTTTAATGTCGCTCTACTTAAAGACGATCTCTATTTAAGGACATTTTGCGGTCCCGGCTCCTTTAAGTAAAAAAATCTCTATTTAAAGACGAAATTGTTTCTATTTAACGACGATTTTCATGTAGTTTTTTTCCCCTGATCCCTTTAAACATGTTAAACGAGGGAAATTTCTCTGATAGAAAAACAAGTTCTCTTACAATTCAAAAGAGTACAGATAAAGGAGAAGAGTGTAATGAACTTTACCCATGTGACGAAAATGTTTTAACAACCGACTTCAGAAATTTAGATCAAATTTATGAAGACATTGCAAATGACAATGCAATTTCAGATGCAGAAGATGGTGATGAAGCTGATGATACAGTACAGATAGCGATACACCACCTCCTTCTTACTCAGATGCGAATTCTGGATATTCTTCGCCAGTACATTGTTTCATCCAACATGGAAGATGACTCATTCAACCTTCCTGAAAAGCTTGAAGCAAGGGTACTTAAAACTAGACCACCATTGAAACAATCTACACTTTTTGATTTTTTTAAAACTTAATTTGTTTAATTAAATGTATTATAAATATTTTTATTGTACTGTAAGTAACATTGTTTAATTAAATGTATTATAAATATTTTTATTGTACTTTAAGTAACATTGTATGCTGTAATCTTGTTTTTCTATGCAGTATAATTAATGCAATTTGCATTTGCGCCATAAAAATATGTAGTATATCTGTATCTATAAAAACAAAAGAAATAAAGAAAACATAAAATAAATTTAAATAAATAAATAAAACTTTTCTAAATACGCCAATATATTTGAGAAATGTATTGATAGTCCTAAGCCTGTAAACTGTGAAGGGAAATCTTTTTCAAATATTATTTTTGCACACATTCTATTTAAAGACGATCTCAATTTAAGGACGATTTTTCGAGGTTTCTTGAAAGTCGTTAAACAGAGAGCCAACTGTACAAAAAGCATAAAAATACTTAAAAATTTCTAAAAATACTTTAATACTCGATTCTTTTACAGTGTAAAAATCACCAATCATCATTTACTTCCCAAGTCATTATCAGAATTTTCAAGCAACTCCTTAAAATAGCTTTCACTGGTACATCACGAGTATCGTCAGTTTCTAGTTCATCATCATCGCCATCTTCTTCAAAAATGGCATCATCCTCAGTTCTATTCATCGCACTTTTGATGCAACATTTTTTGAAAGATCGTAAGATCATTTCTTATGGTAATTCAAGACAAGCTTCTTTTTCCATTCAGAGATAGCAACGATGTCAAATTAAAAAAAAAAAATTACCCCCATTTGTCACAGCAGCATCAGCAGATGGCATTCATTCAGCGCATTTCGAAGGAAGCCTATCTTTAAATGATTCGTTTACAAAAACCTCCGATTGTTGAAGAGTAGAAGTAAGGACATCGGGGATCTACCGAAGATCTCTAGGAGCTATCAATAATTTCGGAGAGCGCCTTTTCACTTTCTCCTATCTTTACAAGAAAAAGTATTGGATTCGTGAACATTTTCGAATTCCAGTTTTTGACGGATTTACATGATTTAGATTCCAGAAAACATGTTTTTACAAAATGTCTGTCTGTGACTCTGTCTGTCTGTATGTGACATAAATTTTGTAGGCGCTCTATCTCAAGAACTAATGCACGGAATGTAATAAAAATTTATATCCAGATAGTCCCTGATATAAACTGGTGCTGATTACTTTTTGGTATAAATCTCTCAACAGGTGGCGCTGCTATGCTGAATTTCTTACGATTTCCGCAACAGCTCTATCTCAAGAACTAATGTACAGATTTCTATCAAACTTGAGATTAGGTTAGTCCTTGACATGAATTGATGTTGTTTACTTTTTGGTGTAAATCGCTCAACAGGTGGCACTGCTATGCTGCATTTTTCACGTTTTCCGCAATAGCTCCATCTCAAGAATTATTGAACGGATTTTCGCTTAACTTCAGATTCAGTCAATCCTTGATATGAATTGGTTCTATTTACGTTTTGGTGTCCATCGCCCAACAGATGGCGCTGCTATGCTGAATTTTTCCCGATTCGCACAATAGCTCTATCTCAAGAACTGATGCACGAATTTTCATCAAAGTCAGATTCAAGTATACCGTGATAAATATTATAGCTGATTATGTTTTGGTGCATATCGCCCAAAAGGTGGAGCTTTTATGCTGAACTTTTCCCGATATTTGCAATAGTCCTGTTTCAAGAACTAATGCACGGATTTTCAGTATCCTCACGATGGGCATAGATTGTTATTTAATGTTGGAACTGTGATAGCGAATTTTGAGGTATTAACATGTATGAGGTAGAAGAAAGTTTTGGGAATACCACATCCAACTAGTTTTCTATTAATAAATTGACTTAATAAAATAGTCCAATCTTGAACGCCAGATTCACCTTTGTTTATTATATAAAAACATGGAAACATTTAAAATGCTTCATTTAAACACGTTACTACATAGTTGTGATAAAATACATACAAATGTTTTTAAAAATTAAAAACACTAGATGTTAAAATGATAAATAGCTACTCCAAGCGCTTTCGGCTAACCTTAAGCATTTGTCAAGGAGAAGAAAATTGACTGATAAAAACACTCGACGCTCGATGTTCACTGCTACACATTGACCGGAAACTCTCTTCAGGAAGACCGCAGGTGGTCGTATCCATTAAACTGAAGGAGGGGTAAGGTAGAGACACAGATTATATATTTTTATACAGATATGACAGAGGAGCAAAAACCCGTACCGGCGCGATTCTAGCGCCACTACTGAGAACAGTCGGAAACCTCAGCGGGAACAAAAGCGTGGAGCTTGTAAACATAAACTGTCACTCTCAGACTTGTGCTATCACTGTCACGTTTACCTGTTGTCGTATTAAATAATGTTTAAAATAGAATTATTTAAAATGAGACAGTAAGTAGTATTTTGAAATGTGCTATATTTATTATTTTTGTAAATAATCATATATACATCACTGGGGAATGTAAAAGTGAATTTACGACACTATTTATAACTTATGGTATTCAAATTTTACAAGTATGAAACTATTTAAATATCTTAAAATTTCTGTGTTTAAATTATTATAAAAAAGGTTAAATCTTTAAGAAGAAATGTGTAAGTACATATTTCAGTGATTATTTGTAAAATTCCTAGTATCTGCTTGATAAAATAAAACACGTTCTATGTTTTAAACAACAACAAACGTAAACAAATGCCGAAATCGCTAGCGACGCATAACAAAAAAGATAGATACTATACAAATAAGACAAGTAACAACTGCCTGTTGCGACCTGCCCGAAACGTTTGCGACTGTTGTCACTAGGGGCTCTGAAGTTGGGATTTGGTTACCATTGAGCTTATGGAAGAGTCATATCTGTATGAGATATTTAATCTGTGGGTAGAGAAAGCTCAATCCTCCTAGAGACCGAACTCTCCAGTAATATGAAGTAAATTAAACCAGATACGCGGAATTTGGTATGATAATACGTCATTACAACAATTTTCTGCTTGCGTTAAATTTTCCAATGACTCTAAAATAGCACAACTATTAAAATCGGAAGCCTGTATAGAGTCTTTGGAAATTTTAACGCAAGCAGAAAATTGTTGTAATGACGTATTATCATACCATATTCCACGTATCTGGTTTAATTTACTTCATATTACTGGAGAGTTCGGTCTCTTGGAGGATTGGGCTTTCTCTACCTTCTCCCTCCTACAGTTTAATGGATACGACCACCTGCGGGCTTCCTGAAGAGAGTTTTCGGTCAATGTGTAGCAGTGAACATCGAGCGTCTAGTGTTTTTATCAGTCAATTCTCTTCTCCTTGACAAAGGCTTAAGGTTAGCCGAAAGCGCTTAGAGTAGCCTTTTATCATTTTAACATCTAGTGTTTTTAATTTTTAAAAACATTTGTAATGAATTACATGAGGAAATACTGAAATTTTGCAGGTAATTGTATATATAACTGTATCTTTTTCATACTTCAATATATTTATTAGTTTTTAATTCAGTTCACTCATGAGTATCTTACATGCATATGGTATATCTTTTTTTAACGCTATTTTTATGAAAATTTGCTAAATTTTGATCAAATTTTTTCAATTTATAAAAAGTTGTATAGTTATATTTCTAAAATTATATTAAATATAATTTATTATATATAAAAAATGTCGATAGTTATATTTCTAAATTATAAAAAGTTGTATAGTTATATTTCTTCATCTTGTCTCCATTTGGTGTTAGATTACACTGAAAAAAAAAATGATTTATAAAGTGCCAGAAGTAGAGTTAAAAAAAATGGCTCCGCACGTACACTGTAAAAAAAAAATCCGACTAACTTTCCTGTAGGAATCGGAAAAATAGTTGCCCTTACCGTACCGGAAAATTTTCCTACCCAATTCGTAATAAAATCCGTAAAATTGGAATAAAATCCGTAAAATAGGAATAAAATCCAAAAAATACCGTTTTAATGAATGTTTCCTTTTTTTACGGATTTTATTCCGAGCTAGGTCGGAAAATTTTCCTGTACGATAAGGGCAACTATTTTTCCGATTCCTACAGGAAAACTCCTCGGATTTTTTTACAGTGTAGTCGGATACCTTAAGAAGATTTCATACCCTTCTTTTGCAGGAAAAGGGCGAAAAGTGTCAAATTTACATTTTTTTACTAATCCTGTATATAGACATCCTTGGTATATGGGACATTCTCACAATCGTTTAACTTTCATGTCCCTGAATAATAATTTTTTATTTAGTACACTTTTTTGTGTTTTTTTTTTATTTCATATACTTGGGAACATCCCATTGCATGATTGCACAACAACATTAACGAGATAAATAAGCTTTGGACGATGTTGGGGGTCCAAACACATGGAAAACTCATCTACCGCCCCGTGTCCCTGATGCTGATTTTGAAGTTTGGAACTGTCTGGATAAAATTGTTTCAATAAAAAAAGTTCGATGTAATTTTTTTCTGAAACTGGAACTATTGTTTTATATAAATATGTAGCTAAAAATTAACCGGCACACATTTTTAGGGTTGATATTATTTTTTGAACTCTGTCCCTGGGTTTTAGATTTTTTACCATTCCTCTTCTAAAATTATACAGAAAATCACTTCAGATGCAGCGACAGAATTTTTTTCAAGTTTTTGCTCATGCAGAAGTATGCTAGAGAAAGAATATCTAAAATTCTTTGACAGGAAATTGACTGCAGAATACAAATCAGCATTTAAATATCAATTTCAAGCACCGTGGCTTTATTGGTAGTCTTACCGTCCCCAAGGTTTATTCCTGCACTTTTCGAGGTAAATTTAAAAAAAATTTAATTTAATCTAATGGTAACAACTGTTTCGAAAAATCAATGAACATTGTGGCTATCACTTAGTCTTACATGATTTTCCTAAAAATAGGTGGTAATTTTCCTTACCGTTCCATCCTTACCGTCTCTTTTTTTACCATTTCGTCCCTTTTTTTACCTTACCGTCCCTTCTTTAACACCCCTTTAAGACAATGTTATACAAAAATTTTGTATTAAAAGTACTACATTTGTATTATTTCTTATTTGAATGTCCTGTGGGTACTATGCAAATTCATTATAAGTAAAAATTTGGAAGAAAATAAAAAGTTACAGGGGTAAAATGGTAAGGAAAATTTAACTCGCAAGTTTAACCTAAACCTCAGTTAAATAAAAAAATTTTCGCTGACCATTTTTTCTTTATTTTGAATCATTTAGGCATTCGTCTATCAGATTAAAATGTTATTTTAGCAAGTTTAATTTTGTCAGATTTTTTTCCCCAAAAGTCAAAAGATTGTGAGAATGCCCCATATACTGACGAAGTTACGTATAAATGCGATGACTATAAATATGTTTAAAGGGCTTTCAACTGTACCCAATTCCCCTTAAATGGTTTAAAGTTGCAATTCTTAAATTAGTTTTTCACTGTTTTCGTTTCTTTAATGTATCAATATGTTCAAAACGCCAAAACTTTAATATATAATTTTCAACTGACTGCTTTTTTTTTCAATTCTTGGATGAACCTTAAGGTGTATTTCATAAAATTAAGGATAGGAAAAAATAATAATAATGTTAAGTACAGTAGAACCTCTTTTATCCGAAACTATCGGTTAACCGAAATAAATTTTTAAAGGTTTTTTTTTTTTTTAACTATCACATTCCCTGTGTGCGAAATCCCTTTTGAAGGCTTTTTTTTTAACTATTATATTCCTTGTATGCAAGCAGCCTTTTCCGAACTACGAGTACATATAAATATTTTCGATCCCCTTTCTTAGAGTTCCTTTGAATTTAACTTGAGCTCCCGTAAACTGCTGTGTGGAATGAAGGAAACGTACAAATTAGCAATTATAAACTTTTGAATGTTTTGCAAATGGTTTGTTATTGGCTGGAACAGCTGAAACACTGCGACGCTAGTAAGCTAATAATATTTAAAAACTCCATGTGATAGAGCTTCAAAGCAAAGGCAATCGACACTGCGACAAACAAAACATTTTTTCAAACCCTTGTGATATATGTGAAAGGTATATTTAATTTCAAAATTAAAATTCAGGTAATTTATTCTTGTTTCTATTTTGCTATTGCTTTATTTTTATTAATCACTTGTTACCAGAATAAGAAATATTGCATATATTTCTCCTTAATCTTAAAAGGGAAGCATTCTCGATTTTCCGAAAGAGGGTCGGCCCCAATTACTTCGGATAATCGAGGTTTTACTGTAATTAGTCATTTTTACTGTATTTTTACTTCTTCTATCTTTACAAGTAAAATGCATTGCATTCTCTAAAAATTTAGACTTCCAGTTTTTTATCGGATTTATACGTTTTAGAAGATCCTGAACACGATTTGACTACTTCTAAAAAACGTCTGTCTGTATGTGACAAAAATTCCGTGGAAGCTCGATCTCAATAACTAATACAGTCAATTTAATTAAACTTTAGATTCAGTTAGCACCAAGCTAACTTCAGCTAGTCCCCCTATGGTAACCCCCTTATAGGTATGGGGATGTATTAAATTCTGTTCAATAACCAATGAGGTGCGTTTCATTCGAGGTTACCATTAAACAATTAACAAATAATCGCGATTTCTGTGCCACGTATCATAGCGTAATATATAAATATATAGATTACAGTATTTTAAACATATTGAAATTGATCCCAAAAATGACTGATGGATTTTAAAATTCCATAACTTGCAAACGGTGACAGATATTTTAAAAAATTCTTGCAGGAGGGTTGTGTAAGATGTCAGGAGTATTTTTACAGTGATTCTTGATTTTGGTTCGAATTTAAAACAATAGATGGCGCTGAGAGCAATAGGTGCTCAGTCCAGGACCCGATTTTTGGTACTTCGGGATCCATCCAATACATTTTAATCTCCTTTTTTCGCATGGAAGAAGAGAGACGCTGAAAAATCGAGCCTGGATTTAGCGGTTATTGCTTGCAGCGCCATCTATCGATGCTATTTGTAGCTAAAACTGAGAATCGCAGCATAAAAACTCCTGGCATCTTACATAACACTCCTGCAAGAATTTTTTTAATATCTGTCACCGTTTGCAAGTTATTGAATTTAATTTTTTTTTATTGGCGAAAATTGCTGAGTGGAAATTTTCAACTGTGCTATGCATTTAACTGAACTACGTTTTAGCATACTATGTAGTATGCATGCCTATCTGTAGATCATATACAGGGCTGCAAAAAAATTCGTATATTTTAACGACTATTCATAGTAATAGCAGGAATCGGGTTTTTAAATGCATTATGCGTTTTCCTAATTGTTCATTTAGACGTCACCTTAGCCTTTCACCTTTCTGTGCTGTTTTGTTGCAGTATTCGGAATGTGTTGGAAAGTGCTTCGTAGTCTATACTGCACTCATGGTTTTTCTTTCTTGTTAGCCTCCGGTACGGTATGCTATTTCTTTCTCCCAGCTTATTTTGTGTCCAAAAAATAACGTTACCTTACAGACGCTAGTCGTAAAACAAAGCATTACGATTAAATACTCTTTAGCAATTTTTTAAACATCTAAGCATCGCACATTTTCAATTTTTATACCGTCGTATTGGAAAAAAAAAAGGTTCTTTTAAATGCATTTTGTTTGAAAACTGTATCTCCATTTACTTTTGAAATATCAATTTTTTTGAAGTTTTTGGAGCCATTTGCTTAATATTGGCAATGGCCATTTCTGTAGAAAGTAAAGGAAAAATAGTTTTAAAATCGTAATTATATATTTTTGTTGCCATTTTCTCGTAACAATCGAAAGAAAATGTAATTAAAATACGTGCTATTTTGAAAAAATATAAACGAATGATTTCTGTTAAAATAATAGAGCTATTATGTACTATATTTAATTGTACGTATCTATGAATCATTAGATAGCCTTTTTTTTTTTTCGATTTTCTTGAATGACGGCATTTTTTTGCTGCATTTGTGCATTATTTCGCGATAGTGATGTGCTATGTATGCTTTACTGTAGATGTTTAAGAGTAGATCGTAAATGTGAAATTCTTAAGCGGATGCGAATGACGTCATTTTACATAAAATAAAACGTGTGCTTTAAGTCTTAAAATTGAAATATGTTTTGTACTGCAGTAGAGTCGCGCTTAACCGAGTTATTTTCTTCTGATGGACTGGTGGCTTCTATTATTATGAAACAGCCATTATAAATTAAGTGTTAGGTGAAGATGAAAGAGCAGCCGTAAAAAAAAATTATGGCCATTTTTTCCCCCATTCTGACCAGAAAATCAGAGTTCTAACTTTTTACGGCTGCTCTTTCATCTTCACATAACACTTCATTTATTATGGCTGTTTCATAATAATAGAAGCCATCAGTCCATCAGAAGAAAATGAAGTAATGGAAATGCCGGGGGCGACACTAAATTCTGAAAACGCAGAATAACTGTTCTCTAGTTACTTTCTTCTATCTTAACAAGAAGAAAGTATTGGATTCATGAAAATTTTCGAGTTCCGGTTTTCCACGAATTTACACGTTTGAAGGGTCAGAGATCCCGAAAAACATGTTTTTACAAAATGTTTGTCTGTGACACAAATTTTGTGGGCGCTCTATCTTAAGAACTAATGCACGGAATTTAATAAAAATTTATATTCAATTAGTGCCTGATACAAATTGGTGCTGATTAGTTTTGGTGTAAGTCGCTCAATATTTGGCGCTGCTATGCTGCATTATTTACGATTTCGCAATAGCTCTATCTCGATAACTTATACACGGATTTTTATGAAAATTCAGATTCAGTTAGTTCCTGATATGAGTTGGTGTTTACTGCGATTTGCTGTAAATCGCCCGACAGGTGGCGCTGCTATACAGTATTTCTTTTTGCAATTTCCGCAAGGGCTCTATCTCAAGAACTAAAGGGTGGATTTTCATCAAACTTCAGATTTAGTCCTTAACATGGGTTGGCGCTGACTACGTTTTGGTGTAAATCGCCCAACAGGTGGCGCTACTATGCTACATTTTTCCTGATTTCCCAAATTGTTTTATCTCAAGAAGTAATGCATGGATTTTAATCAAATTTCAGATTCAGTTACCAAGTTGAGTTAAGTTGTTGCTTATTAGTTTTTAGCATATATTGCCCAACAGGTGGCGCTGCTAGGCAGAATTTTTTGCGATTTCCGCCATAACACAAAACATAATGCCCGGATTTTCTCGAAACTTCAGACTCAATTAAAAGTTGACATAAGTTGTTGCTGATTAGATTTTGGTGTAAATCACCTAACCGATGGCGCTGCTATGCTGCATTTTTCAGGAAGTATTAATATGTATGAGATAGAAGAAAGTTTTGGGATTGCCACATTCGTCTAGTTTTAAAATGCATTAAGCAAAGAATTTGTTAACTTTTTATGTAGCTTTTTTGTTAACTTTTCTAAGGAATAATGGTTCAAGATCCTTCTTAGATGAAGATCTGGGTTTCAGTTATTTTTAACTGTCTTTCCAATTTAACCTCTTTGGTCCTTGGGTCCCCAAACGAAGACCTTTGTTCGTTTTCTTATAAAAACTAAAATATCCGAATTTTTTACATTTTCACATCACTTCTTAATAGCTGAATGTTTTTTGCGTTCAAAGCAAGCGAATAGATGGCAGCATCTAAGCTGATTCCCACTTAACCCTTAAATACCTGATTTTTCAAAAATCATTGTAATAATATTTTTTGGCTTTCATTTTTTAAATAAATCATGGGAAAAGTATTTTAAAAAATCATATTTTGTTTTAAGTCTAGTTTAAGGCGGAAAAACAGTTTGTTACTGATCGGCAATACTGGTGTTTAATTGAAAAAATAATTTCCCTTGGTAAAATTTTATAATATTAAACACACAAGAATTTTAGGAACTATAATAAGAAATAAATTTTACTTGCTCACTGCAGGTCAAAATAGGGTATTTCGGAAGCTCCCAAACAAAACAAAAAGAACAAGTAGCAACAATTGAAAAAAAGAATATATCTTTATTCTTAAACAGCACAAGTGTTGCCATCTAAATACTGAAAATCAATTTAATAATATTTTCAGAATATATTTTATTGGCATCATTAGGCATTATAGCTTCAATATTATTCTTATAGTATTTTAGAGCCTAAATTGGGTATGTTGCCGAAAAGCAACACCAGGCATTTAAGGGTTAAAATAAAAGTTATTTTCATCTGAGTTTGAAAAATGCCTAAAAATGCTGAAAAGACAGTATGACCAAGAAAGTGAGAAATTTTCATAAGTACTTAACTTAAATCTGCTTCAATAAAAAATTTGAGGATTTGTCGATTATTTACTTGTGTAAAGCTCTTAAATTTGTGATTGCGTTCATTTAGGTTAATGGTTATTAAATTGATATTTTCAGGGGGTTTGTAGTTTTAGATCCATATTTCTTAACCTAAATTACTAAGCGCCTAAAGGATCCATTTCAGAAAAGATATTTTTTTCTGTCATTTACGATATCATTTTGTTTGGAAAAAACCAATGAATAAGCATTGGTATTATTATTTTAGCTTCGGAACTGAAGAGAATAGTTTAAATGTGTTTATGAATTCGCTTTGTCTGTCTGTCTGGTCGTGCTCTAACTCTCGTAAATATACTCGGACTGACATGTAATTTTTTTTATATTAATGAGGTTTTCAATAGAATGTTCATTATTGAAAATGAAGTGTATAGAATTTATAATTGATTCACCGTGACACACAAAAGAATTTTCTTACATTATAGTCTATGGGGAAAAGTCGTTTTCGATGCAATTAATTTAAATTACTAATTTAGGTATCTTATTTCATTGCATGGAAAAACGAAATTTCTTAATTATATTTTGTTACTGTTGGAATGTGTTTCATAATCCATGCCTAATGCATGATTTTCCTTTCATGTTATTCTTAAATCTGTTTTCTTTTACAGAAGAATTAGACATCGATTCTGACTTGGACGACATTTTGCTCCTCGCCTTTCTAAGAGCAAGGGCGTTCGACTTCAAACAGACATGTTTGTTATTGAGAAAAAATAAAGAATCACTCGAGACGCACCGCGATTATTTAAACAGGATTGACATAGAAATAGTGCGTCGAGTGATTGCTACTAAAGCAGTAGGCTTTCTACCCTATAGAGATGCTAAGGACAGAGCACTTATACAAATAGTATTAGGTAAATTACATTTCTTTTTTTTTATTCCAATGTACTAAAAAAAACTATCATTGTATTGGCTATAACAAGCTCCGTAGCGTAGTGGCCAAGCTTCTCTTTACCACGCTACAGGTCCACAGTCCGATTCCGAACAAGGCAATGTTCACTCATCCTTTTATCTTTTCGGGTTCTATGAAATGAGTAGCAAGCTTCTCGCCTTTCTAAGAGCAAGAGCGTTCGATTTTAAACAAACATGTTTGTTATTGAGAATACTAAAGAATCATTCGAGACACGCCGAGATTATTTGAACAAGATTGAAACAGAAATAGTGTGTCTAATGATTGCTTCTAAAGCAGTAGGCTTTCTACCCTATAGAGATGCTAAGAGATGCTCTTATACAAATAATATTAGGTAAATTATTTTTTTTATGCCAATGTACTAAAAAATACGATCACTGTACTGGCCATAACTTGCTCAGTTGGGGAGTGGTCAGGCGTCTCTCTACCACGCTACAGGACCACAGATCGATTCCTGACTGGACAGTGTTCACTCAACCTTTCATTCCTTTGGGATCTATAAAATGAGTACCAAGCTTCTCGACTTTCTACGAGTAAGGACGTTCGATTTCAAACAGACATGTTTGTTATTGAGAAAATATAAAGAATCACTCGAGATACACCGAAATTATTTGAACAGGATTGACGCAGAAATAGTGCGCCGAGTGATTGCTTCTAATGCAGTAGGTTTTCTACTTTATAGAGATGCATATTTTTTTTATGTCAGTATACTAAAAACTTACTATCACTGCACTGGCTATAAGAAATCCAGTAGCGTAGTGGTCAACGCCTCTCTCCCTACCACGCTACAGGTCCACAGTTCAATCAGGGACAAGACAATGTTCACTCATCTTTTCTTCCCTTCGTGGTCGATAAAATGAGTACCAGCTTCCCGCTTTTCTAAGAGCAAGGGCGTTCAATTTCAAACAGACATGTTTGTTACTGAGAAAATATAAAGAATCACTTGAGACGCACCGCGATTATTTAAACAGGATTGACATAGAAATAGTGCGTCGAGTGATTGCTTCTAAAGCAGTAGGTTTTCTACCATATAGAGATGCTAAGGGCAGAGTACTTATACAAATAGTATTAGGTAAATTATATTTCTTTTTTAATGTCAATGCACTAAAAAATACTATCATTGTACTGGTTATATAACATGCCCAGTAGCGTAGTGGTCAGGCGTACCACGCTACAGATCCACAGTTCGATTTCGGGCTGGGAAATGTTCACTCAACCTTTCATCCCTTCGGGGTCCATGAAATGAGTAGTAGCTTCTCGCCTTTCTAAGAGCAAGGGCGTTCGATTTCAAACCGACATTTTTGCTGTTGAGCAAAAATAAAGGATCACTTGAGATACACTAAGATTATTTCACCCTTAAGCGGTCGGTGTCAACAAAGGAACCACCTAATTTTAAGTTTACTGACACCCAGAATATTTAATTAAAATTTTCCTTTTATAAAGTAGTACGTGAAAATAAGTGATTTTTATTTTCTAATAAATTCGTTTGTAAATTATGGTGTTAGTCAATCCTTTCATCATTTTACAAACAGAATTGCTCCGCGCCGGAAAGCATTAAACAGGATTGGTACAGAAATAGTGCGTCGAGTGATTGCATCTAAAGCTGTACGTTTTCTAGCGTATAGAGATACTTAGGGCAGAGCATCTATACAGATAATATTAAGTAAATTATACAGGGTGTATCTGAAAAGTGGGCAAAACTTTACGGGGTGATAGAAGGCAGCTAAACAAGCAAATTTTGTCATAGAATGTATGGTCGGAACGCAAGCGGTGAGACGTTAAAAGGTGGTTTTCTACTGTGCATGGGTGATGGATTGCTCGAGGTGGTCCCATAGTTTGGCCACCAAGATCGCCGGATCTCTCGTGTTTGGACTTTTTCCTGTGGGGTCATATGAAAAGTCTAATCTACGAGTGCCCCATTGAAACCGATATGGATCTAGTCGCCAGGATTGCCGTTGTTGCCGGCGGTATTCAGGAAGTGCCTGGTGTCTTCGCAAGTGTGCATCAATCTTTATCCCGCAGGTGTGAAGCGTGTATTACAGCTGGCGGAAGATCTTTTGAGCAATTTCTTTGAGCATGTACATTAATTACACTCCTGTTAATAAAATGTTTCCTGAAGTATCTCCACTCATTCTTGTGTTAATTCTTTATTGCGGAATTAATTGATTAATTGCGGAAAACTACCTTTTAACTTCTCCCCGCTTGCGTTCCGACCATACATTCTACGACGAAATTTGCTCGTATTGCTGCGTTCTATCACCCTGTAATGTTTTGCCCCCCTTTTTAAGATTTTAAGATTTTAAAGATGTATTTCCTTTTTTAAATCAATGTAGGGGAAGGAATGATAAATTGGCCACTCTAAGGTTTGATGAATTTTTATGGTACTTTTTTAATCAGTAAAGCTCTTGAAACAAGTACCAATCGTAACTATAACAACTTCAGTTTCAATTGCTACTTTACTTTTTTTTAAATTTATTTTAAAATGTACACATTACTTTAAATGAAAAATTATAAAATGACCACTTTGCCCGCCAAGGTTGGGTAAAGTTACCAACATAGATAATTGAACAAAACGCAATGATTCAGGATGTATATTATTTAATGAATACAAGCTAAAATAACACACATTAAAAATAATTATTATGTTTTATAATATTTTAAGTATTAAATTGTTACAAGGTAAAATAATCAGTAATGAGTATCAATATGAAAATGGAGGTTTTTCGTTAGCCCGCCGCAGATGATGAATCGACAAATATTCTTTGTAACTCGTATAATTAATTGTATGCGAGTTGAAACAACAGTAGTTTTAATGATGTGCCAGTAAACTTTCGCCAAAATAAGTCAAATAACTTTTAAACTGCGACATTGAAACATTTTAAAGGCTTAAAAATAGAAAATAAATTATAAATAAAAAATGAAGAGTGTAATATAATTTTTTAATTAATACACTTTTATCAATTAATAAGTTTAATTTATTTAATTTACGATTATACGTTACTGAATTTCGAAAACCTAAAAAGATAGTTTAAGGGAACCGTGGACCTATATTTGAGCAAAAATCGACATTTCTTTTTGTGTGTATTATTATTCTCCAATTTGTACTACGTCATTCGTGGAAAACCGCATGCAGATGCGATTCGCAAAGTTACAAGAATTTTAATTTTGTTCCCAAACAATTTTTTTTTGCCTTTTAATATACTTTAAATCTGTTTTTCTCACTACTGATGTTTCAGCTTTTTTTTAATTTTTGAAATGCCCCTTGCTACTTAATTTTTTATCAAAATTGTATGCATCTCATTGGTCAGATCTTTCTGACGTTATAAGGGGGATACAAAGGCTGCGGCGACTCTGTTCCCAAACGCCGCCAAGTTTGTCGTCAACAGGCGATATATCGCCAAATTTGGCGACCAAAGTTAGTCGCCAAAAGTGACGCCAACTTGGCGCTATTTCCAGTATTTCGCCAAATTTCCATAGACTCCCATTGAAATCCAATAAGCTTTACTTGATTGCAGAAAATCAACAAATGGAGGATATTCCAAATATGGGTTCGAGGCTGAAAAAAGTCACGTGATACCTGTAATTTACCAAGGAACTTCTAACTGATAAGAAGGGAAGATACTACTGCTTTGCCTCATGAACTGTTTCATTGGCTAGCAGGGATTTACATTACACGTCTACGGAGCCTTCCCTTCTTTACGCTAGAAGTTTTTACCTTGACCACGTGATCAAAACGGAGATGGAATATCCTCCATGGAGATATTTCAGGGCAACAAAAACTAATATTAACTTAGGAATACAGCTTAACTGAACTATTTACATTATAACTATTTACATTATTTTTAAGCACAAACACTAACTGTTTACAATATTCGTAACACTATATGTATAATTTTACAGATGTATGTTAGCGGAGAAAAGGCGGCGAAGTGAAAATTTCAAAGGAGAGGAGATTTATATGATAAGATTATTTATTGCAATTACAAATTAGCGACTTCATTGTAAAGATAAGGAAAAAATTGCATATAACTTTAATAAATTTGTTACTTTTCAAATTTAACAATTTTTTCACATGTACAATGTTTTTAATTTTAAATTTTCTATTAATTTATAATTTTATTTAATTATAATTTTATTTAATTTGCCATTATTCAAATAAATTATAAATTTTACCTTTTTTAATGATTTTATATTTAATAATTTTTATAATTATGAAACTCTGTAAGCTCTAATGATTATGTGCTCGGAGATAAGGAAATAAAACTGTCAGTAGTTGTGGGGAGGAGCGCATTTTTACCAAGTGGAATCTAAAAATTGAATTCACAGAGAATAAGGGATCGCGGAGCGATCCAGAATGAAAACGCGAAACAATTACGTCTGGGCTTGCTTAGAAAATAGGGATTGCTTCGCGATTCCATTCGGCATCATGAAGCGATTACGCGGGGGATTGGTGAGCGTAGCGAGCAGGGGTGCGGAGTATCCCTAGTTTCTTAAAAAGAAACTGTGCGAGCATTTTAAAATTCAACTTCATTAAGACAATTAAATTTTATTTCAACTTATTATAAGGCAGAATTTTGATGAAAATCGATATGGAATTCAGAAAAAGATCTCTAAAAAATTAACTATTTAAGTGATTAAAAAATCGATACACAGATTTTTTTGTAATAGAGTTTTACTTGATTAAAATCCAAAATCGAGGAAATATCTAAAAAATTAAGACAAAGGGAGCTTAATTAAAATTTCGTTTTAAAATTTAAAAATTTTTAAATGATAATAAAATATATATTAAGATTGGAAATTCCTTTTAAGGTGTTCTTTGTACTTACAGTGAAATGTATATACATTTCACTGTAAGTACAAAGAACACCTTAAAAGGAATTTCCAATCTTAATATATATTTTATTATTACACAAAATTTCAAATATGTATCATGAAATTAAAAGAATTTTTTTTTAATGTCCAACTTCCCCTTAAACGCCGTTTCATTTTTTCTTTCCTGTTGCCCTATCTCTCTATTCTAAAAAAAAGTAATTTACGCTGTCAGCGCCGCCGCCGGTTTTGAATTTTTTGTGACCGGAGGTCTTTCTCCGTTAATATTAAGAAAAATACTGCATACAAAAATATGAAAATCGGCGGTATTATAGAGAAATGTTTGATAAGAACGCGGACGCAGACAGTTTTCAAATCGAATAATTATTTTAAGAGATATTTAATGCTAAAGTTGGACAAAATCATTCCATTAAAAAAGTTTTATAAGAGCAAAAACTATACATAGGAATTAATTCATTTTTAGATCATTTTATACGTTAGAATTTCCCGGTGCGCAGACTGCATTCACTTTTTTAATTTGACTCATTTTTTCAGGTCTTATTTCTATTTTAAATTCAAATTTTCAGCATTTCGAGAGATATTTTTTACTCATTTTAGAAAATGGTATTAATTTAAACTGTTGCCAACTGTATAAACAGCGCAAATAATAATATTTGCTTCAAATTAAAAAATTATTTACACGTGACTATTATTAACAGAAAAAAAACTTTCAAATTAGAATTAAATAATTACGTATGAAAAGCAGGAACTTATTGCAAATTACTTCATAAAAACTATATTTACACGTGAATTTTAAAAGAGAAAGGATATTGTAAAATAATAAATTCATTAACATGCGTTAGAAGTCTTAAATAGGAGAAATTACGTCACATAACACTTATTACGTAAAATGAACAGAAAGTAATATAGTAAAACAGTTTAAATTTAAAAATTGCGCGAGACATTAATTTCATATTTTAAGATTATATTAATAAGATTAATATAAATTTTATTGAACACGCTTAGACTGCATTCGAGTGACTATTTAGTAATTTAATAATAATAAAAAAGCTTACAAGCTGAAAATGAAGTGTCTTCAACAAAAAATATGATTTGAAAGAGAAAAATCTGTGAAGCAGAACATAAAGAAATTGCTTAAATGGTTTAGTTAAGATTCGTTAACCTTCTGTGTCGTTTCCGTCAAAAGAAGGCATTGCTATTTGTAAAATATATTTGCATTTTGATGCAGATTTTCTTATTATATTAGCTTATTTTGAAATGTTTAACTGATTTTATTTAATCAAAGACGAAAACAGCCATTGTAACTTTTAACAGCAGCTGATTTTTCCATAAAATTCCCCAAACAAAGAGAAATGAATAGAAACCCGTTTATAGGGAGATCGCCACTGTTTTTTAAATTATAATTCAATCTTTCAAAATCATTTTAAAGCCGATCAAATTAGCATGCTTTTAGAGACTGCGGTGTCTGAATGGGAGTTGGCGAGCCTAGCTCGTAGGGGGCCGAGCCCCCTAGTCTTAAAAAAGCAACAGAGCAAAATTATACACATTTTTAATAAATTCGTTGGCTTGCGCTTACTACCAAGCGTAAAAAAAAAACATTGAATTTTTCATAATGGTGTTCAGTGTCTACGCCAAATGATTGTGTTGTATCCGAAATTTTGGAGGAAAGACATGAATTACACTCAAACAAGTAATATGAACATTTTGTTTTTAAAGTCAATTCCTACTTAGGTCATCAAAGAAAAATTTAATATAATCCCTTAAGCTAATATGAGTTTTTGTTGCATTAAAATATCTCAATTTGTAGATTTCCTATAAGTCTATGGGAATTTGGCGAAATATTAGAGATATCACCAAGTTGGCGTCACTTTTGGCGACTCATTTTGGTCGCCAAATTTGGCGATATATCGCCAAGTTGGCGACAAACTTGGCGGTATTTGGCGACAGAAAAGGGTCATCCCTATGGCAACCCCCCTTATAGATATGAAGATGCATTGAATGCTTCAATAACCAATGGCCGCCATTTTGTCTCCCATGTAAAACTAAAATTAATTAATTAAAATTTAATTAATGAATTAATATTTGAAAAAACTGCATTAACATCAATTGTCATCCAGTACTAGTTTTAAAAAAACTTTTTTTCAACTTGATAGGATGAATAATAAGTATTTTATTAACGATTGAAAATTTGAACAATATATATAAATAAATAAATAAATAAATAAATATAGGGAGAGTGTGAACTAATAGTAGGAATTGGAAAATTAGACGTTATTTTCGAGATGAATACTGAATGCTTATAAAAGAGTAGTTTTAAAAAAACTATTTTTACTTCTATACAAATACTTATTCAATTTCTCACACATTTTAAGGTTTATTACATAGAACAGATTGTTTTTAATAATTTAATATGTTTAGTTAAGTATACAGGGTGCCCGCAAATGAAATATACAACTTCGACATTCTATTAAAACAAAAATACAAGAAATAAGAACTTACTTTTAATGTTGAAACAAAAAATACATATCATCTCGACATATACTCCGATGGTTGCTCGTAGAATATCAAAACGATAGTCCAATTCAATCCTTATATGTCTCAAAATATCCGGTGTAACCAAAAGGAAGACTTCGCTAATGTGTTGTTTGAGCTCATAAACACGAACAGATGTTACCTATGTCTTATAAACTATATATTCTTAATGAACTCCCAAAGGAAAAAAATCGCACGATCAGATCAGAAGAACTGATTAAGGGGTGGCCATGGCATTGGGCCCCCACGCAGGGATTAATTTGCGCAGGATCTCATAAATACGGGGCTCCAGAGCCCAGTGGAATAGCTCTTCCTAAAAATCGAAGCCTAAATTGCCCTTCCCTTTTTCTCCTATCTCCAAGTTTTGACTTTCTTTTCTATCAAAACACTTACATGTGCCGTAATGCGTCGCACACATAGGAGATTGAGATGAAACTGGCTCAATTTTTATATCAGTGTTTGGGCTTATGCGGGCTTAAGCTCAATCTGTCTTACATTCAAAAAATTTTGTATTCATATATAGAAAAAAAAACTTTTCTCCCTTAAAAATTACGTATTCCATTTTAAAGCATTATAAGTTATTTTGATCAGAATGAAGGGAAACAGAAATCGTGTTTTTCTACTCTAGTGATATTTTCAGATTTAGGTGTGTCCGGCATTGGTGATGGCAGTGTGTTGATATGGTGGCACTCAAGGGAGCGAATAATGAATTTCCTTTCAGTTCGATTTTCTTTTGTGGCTGTAGGATATTTTTTAATTGGATCGTTTATTTATTTATATTTAGATATCTAACATGAAAATAATATTTTGTTTTGTTTTATGTGATTTTTCTATTTATTTATATGCAGTGTTTCTCCTTTTTCTCTAAAAGCATCGAATCTTTCTTTTTTTGTGTTAACACTATTTCCGAATCATAATCCTTACCTTATTTAATTGCAGAATTCTGCTATTAGTTAACATTAAAATTAAGTGAAATTTTCTATTTGGAAGGAATGATAAACTGAAAAGTGGAACAGTTGACAGTTAAGTATATAAGCAGATAGATATATTTAAAATTTTTATTTTACTAAAGAAAAAAAAGATGCTTTAAATTTTGAAAATAATGTATGAAATACAAATATGCGGATTGGAGGTGACGGCGGGAGGGAGGAGGGAAGGAGGCGGTACGCTACGGTTTTAGTATTGCAGAATATTAGGGCTCCGATAATATTTCTGTTAGAAATTAAGGGGATAGGATAGCTTTAAACCATCAAAATGTTCGAATTTTTTTTTAATACATATTTTGATTCCGTAATCATTTCTGAACAATATGCAACAAACCACATTAAAAAATTCCCATTAGTTTACTAATTATGACCGTTTTATTATGACTACATATTAAGACTACATGGGATAATTAAACTTTGCATTTAGTTTATTCAAAACCATGAATTTTGATACTGCGCGCAGTGTTACTAAAAAACTATGCATGGCAATCAAAAGAAAATCCTACCACATATTCATTTCTGTATTATCTACAACTTAAAACCAGAAAAATACAAAACTTTATTTTTTTTCTGTTTTTGTACTTTGAAAATACTTTTCAAAAAGTGAAAATTTTTAATTTTTTGTTAATTTTTTAATTTAGTCAATATTTTTTACAAGTATTCTGGTTTTAGTATAAAGGTAACTCTATTATACATTTATTTTCACCAAAAGTTCCTCTTTATATGCATATTTTCAGATTTTATCATGCGCGCAAGATTTTTTTCTCTTATTATCATATATTTAAGTTTTGCGCGGCAGCGCAATACTTATTTATTTCCAGTGTCACTTCTCAATGTTAATTTAACATGGAAAAGCCTATGTAGATCATAACTTTTTCATTTTTTCTTACCACCTTTTTGTCCCTGATGCCACTCATTTTTTATTCTTTACTAATTCTAATGATATTATAAATTTAAAGTGTAAAAACGATTGCCTGACGTCAGGGTCAAAACGAATAGTAAAATGCCTTTGCATATGGGTGAATTATAACCCAGATAGAAACATGGGCCAATTTTTTTTTTTTTTTTTACATTATTCAAATATTTTTCGTAATAATTCCAATTTTCGCTTTTTTCATTGAAAATCAACGGACATTTTTCATAGGAAATGTAACATTTTTATTTCATTGTTGCAAAAATTTCAAAAGCCATAATAATAATTTATTTCTTTTTAGTTGAAAGATTTTCACGTGAAATATTAAATTGAGCTAGTTTTTTTTTTTTTTTTTTTTTTTTTTTTAAATCAAAAATTAAGAGGTGAATATGGCGTCATAGTGGAAATAAAAAGGATATTTTCAGAATAAGTTTTTGCTTTGGTCAAGTTTATATTTTAGTAAAAAGTCTCTAATGGATAGCTATTTTTACGCAAGGTAGCGAACTTAGTGGGGAATTACATAACTTCAATTTTAAAATGTATTTTTTTTCCCGAGATGAGAACTATTTATACCCCAAGTTAAACTTAGGTAATAATTTTCTGATGTGTTTACATCACCACTTGGGAGAGAATATGGTTTAAAAATTTAAGTAAAACTTTTATTTTTTATTTTTTACTGTATCACAGCTTTAATATTGTTAAATATTAGCAGTAAGGATTCAACACAATTTACATTTACATTCATAGCGTTCCTGAGTGGGAAAAAGGGTATCTAAATTTAAATTAAGTTAATTTTTTATGTTTTGATTATAGATTTTTTACGTTCAGATTGGAAGTTTTTGTCCAAACTACCGCAACCTGCATTACTACAGTAGTGAAACATTTTAAATTACACATTGGTAAACTGCATCCCACATTGTGAAGCAATACCGCATATATCAAAGCCTAATGATGATACTCTCCAATAATTTTGAAATGCGTTCGTCTGAGTGCAGAAGTTATTGAAAAACTTGACATATTAAACAAAAACATAATTTGAAGAACAAATTAAAAAAACAAAATTTATTTCCTACATTGTTTAAGCCCGAGAAGGGACAGATATTAAGATATTTCATTCAATTAGTTCTACATTTAATGTTAAATTTTTGTAACAAATTATTTAAGCCAATGGAAGATTAAAAAATAAAAATAAATTAATACAATATGATACTTAAAACACCTTAAAAAATTAGATTCCGTTCAAATGAAATCGAAATAAATCTTAGACTTTTTTTAAGTTTTGTATTTTGCATGCATCTTATCATTTTATGCACAATTGTCATAAACATAATGCAAAATCTGCAATACAAATATTTTCAATTAAAAATGGAAGAAGTCTAAGATTTATTTCGATTTCATTTGAACGGAATCTATTTTTTTTAGCATGTTTTAAGTATCATATTGTATGAACTTTATTTTTATTTTTTAATCTTCAATTGGCTTAACTAATTTGTTACAAAAATTTAACATTAAATGTAGAACTAATTGAATGAAATATCTTAATATCTGTCCCTTCTCGGGCTTAAACAATGTAGGAAATAAATTTTGTTTTTTTAATTTGTTCTTCAAATTATGTTTTTATTTAATTTTTTAACTTATCGGTTGAATATTTATTTATGAATTTACAAGTATATGTATATTTTAAAATATTAATTTAAATACGAGCTTTACATTTAAATGAAGTTTTAATTTTATTTTTGATTTATTAC
Source organism: Maratus speciosus (assembly GCA_963932465.1). Lineage (NCBI taxonomy): Eukaryota > Metazoa > Arthropoda > Arachnida > Araneae > Salticidae > Maratus > Maratus speciosus. The sequence goes on from OZ010799.1 coordinate 313,295,449, forward strand.
ATAAGTTTTGAAGCTTGGAACATAGTGATATTTTTTACTTTTTCGACTTGTTCAAAGGTATCCTACCCCCTTAAGCTCTGCCTCCAGGTTCAATCAAATTTCCGGGAAAATGGTGATCTAAAGACTTTCGTACATCCGAATTCGGAACCCAATGTGGATGAGCCCCGTCCTGTTGGAAAATGTGGCGTAGCCATTTCTGCTATTTTCTCGTAATTAATTGCATTTCTCCTCGTACGAAACAGTCAGCGTCTCTTACCATTACGATTACAAACTTTAACGTTTTGTACATCTCGTAATAAGCAAAATGCGAAATTGTTTTAATTACATTTTCTTTAACGGAATATTGAAGTTGTATATTTCATTTGTGAACAACCCTATATCTACATACATTTTGTTTTTTTTTTTAGAAAACTGGGATCCATACGATTTAAAAGCTGAAGACATGATATTTGATGGACTTATAGCTTTACACACAGCAGTAGAAAATCCAGTGAACCAAGTTTCAGGTTACGTTGCCATTGTGGATTGCAAAGGTGTTTCTTTCGCACATTTCAGAGAAATGATTAATTGGTCTCTATTTGTTACACATAATATACAGGTAAAAATCTCTATTTTTTTTTCATATAATGATAATTCCATTACATTAATTAAATTTTAAACAGGGTGGATTAAAAAAAAATCCTTCTTAGAAAAATTTAACAACTTTATCATTGAAAACTTTGAACTATTTGGCTGATTTTAATGAAACAAGTTTTATATCGCTTACGTAAATCGCACACGCAGGAATACTAGTAAAAGTTGCTATTAGATTCACCAACTTTTCGAGCAATTTTTGAGCCAACTCTTGATTTCCTCCAACTTTTCGCGAAATACTGTCCCAAAAATCAGTGTGATAGCAAACAGCAATATTCCCAGCTTTTTATCCACTGCTCTAAAAAGGTCTGCGCGATTTTCCGCCCCCAAAAGCCGCCGTGCCTTCCCCTCTCCCTGCTTTCAACCTTTCAGCCAATCAGAGATAAGCGATTGATAAGAATAGGCTATAAATATTAACGGATGGTACTAGTAGTACTGGTTTTCCTCTAACTTCAGCAACGACAATTATAACCTTTTTCTCCATTTGAACGGGGAAAAGTTGGGGTTAAAATCGGCTGAAAAGTTGGTTGCTCGAAAAGTTGGTGAATCTGATAGCAGCTTAAGTCAGTATGTCAACGAAGCAGGCAGCGATCGCTGGGTAATTTATGATTCAGAAGCAGCGAATTTTTAATATTATGAAAACAAACAATTCCAAGGCAGTCAAGCCGCAGGATCAGATAATTTTTTTATACATATGCAGTTTTAATAATTACAGTGCATATATATTATATGTACAGAGTATCCCCGAATTCAGGCGCCAAACTGTAAGGGAATTGTAAAGGAACATAAAGAAACAATTAGAACACATAGAGAAACAATTTTGGTATAGCAATGTGGGGTCGAAAATGAAAAGTTCAGGCGAAAAACAAGAAATGCGGAGAAAATTAAATAATCCAGTTTATGGACCTGGCTGGTCTGGGATATTTTTTTCAAGAATTGGAGAGCGAAAAAAGGGCGACACCCGCAGGTTGCATTGAGAACTGGGAGGTAGTAAAAGATAGTAAATATATCAGTACAGAGTCAAAAAGGGATTAAAAAATTTGGAACGTGAAATAATTTCATAATAGAACATAAAGAAAAATATTTATACTTATCATGAAAATACAATACACAACAATTATATAATACTAGAAAGGTACCCCGTCAAAAATGATGGAAAATGAGATAAAAAGATATATACAACATATGTGGAAGACTGTGAGTTTTTTTTCTTTTTCTTTTTTGCTTGTTAATAAAATTAGATAAATGAATTCTTTATCTCTCTATTCTAAAAAAAAGTAACTACCGCTGTCACCGCCCCCGGTTTTGAATTTTTTGTGACAGGAGGTCTTTCTTCATTAATATTAAGAAAACTATTGCGTACAAAAATATGAAAATCAGTGGTACTATAGAGAAATGTTTGATAAACACGCTGATGCAGACAGTTTTCAAATCGAAGAATTATTTTAAGAGATATTTAATGCTAAAGTTGGACAAAATCGTTCCATTAAAAAAGTTTTATAGCAGCAAAAACTATACATGGGAATGCAATCATTTTTAGATCATTTTATGCGTTATAATTTGCCGGTGTGCAGATTACATTATTTTTTTTTATTTGACTCATTTTTGGAGGTTTTATTTCTCTTTTAAATTCAAATTTTCAGCATTTCTAGAGGTATTTTTTACATTATTTTAGAAAACTAGGGGGCTCGGCCCCCTACGAGCTACGCTCGCCAACCCCCGTCCAGACACCGCAGACTCTAAATGCACGCTAATTTGATCGGCTTTAAAAAGATTTCGAAAGATTGAATTATAATATAAAAAACAGTGGCGATCTCCCTATAAACGAATTTCTATTCATTTCTCTTCGAATGGGGAATTTTTAAGCCAAATCCGCTGCGGTACTACTTGATTATCCTGTCGACCAATTTCGCCAAATTATATAAATCGCCAAACCACTCGCTAAATTATACAAATTGATATAATTTTTATTTTAAATAACGAAAGAACAAATAAATTCGTACAACATTAATAAAAACACAAATAAAACGTCGAAATAAAAATAACTTGATGACGTATACACGTGTAACAACATTTCAAAATAAGCTAATATAAAAGGAATTAAATAAAGAGAGTCTTTGTCTCCTGGTATTTTTTAACAAAGCGAAAAGAAATTCTTTTAAATGAGACATTTTAAATTAATTCTCAAAATATCAAATAAATGTCTAGCGCAATTTCTAAATTTAAACTTTTTTGCAATATTATTTTGTGTTCATTTTATGTAATAACTATAATGTGACGTAAATATGAGGTAATTTCTCCTAAGACTTCTAACGCATGTTAATGAATTTATTATTTTACAATATCCTTTCTCTTTTAAAATTCACGTATATACTTTTTATGACGTAATTTTTAATAAGTTCCTGCTTTTTATACGTAATTATTTAATTCTAATTTGAAAGTTTTTTTCCTGTTTATAATAGTCACGTGTAAATAAATTTTTAATTTGAAGCAAACATTATTGCTTGCGTTTTTTATACAGTTGGCAACAGTTTAAATTAGTACAATTTTCTGAAATCTGTAAAAAATATCTCTAGAAATGCTGAAAATTTGAATTTAAAATAGAAATAAAACCTAAAAAAATGAGTCAAAATAAAAAAATTAATGCAATCTGCACTCCGGCAAATTCTAACGTATAAAATGATCTAAAAATGATTACACTGCCATGTATACTTTTTGCTGCTATAAAACTTTTTTAGTGGAACGATTTTGTCCAACTTTAGCATTAAATAACTCTTAAAATAATTCTTCGATTTGAAAACTGTCTGCATCAGCGTGTTTATCAAACATTTCTGTATAAAACCACCGATTTTCATATTTTTGTATGCATTATTTTTGTTAATATTAACGAAGAAAGGCCTCCGGTCACAAAAAAATCAAAACCGGCGGCGGCGGCGGCGGTGACAGCGGTAGTTACTTTTTTTTAGAATAGAGAGATGGTATTAATTTATACTTTTGCCAAATGTATAAACAGCGCAAGCAATAATGTTTGCTTCAAATTAAAAATTTATTTACACGTGACTATTATAAACAGAAAAAATCAGTTGGAATTTGAATTAAATAATTATGTACAAAAAGCAGGAACTTATTAAAAATTACGTCATAAAAAGTATACACGTGAATTTTAAAAGAGAAAGGATATTGTAAAATAATAAATTCATTAACATGCGTTAGAAGTCTTAAATAGGAGAAATTACGTCATATTTACGTCACATTACAGTTATTACATAAATGAACACAAAATATTGCAAAACGGTTTACATTTAGAAATTGCGCAAGACATTTATTTGATATTTGGAGAGGATCTTTTCAACTACTTTTGTTAGGAAAGCACAAATAATATTTCATTTCTAACAAAAGTATTTTCACGTGAATATTTAAAAGAGAAAGAATGGCTTGGTCAAAATTACGTCTGATTAAAAACGATTAATTTAAAATGTCTCATTTAAAATAACTTTCTTTTCGCTTTGTTAAAAAAATACCAGGAAACAAGAGACTGTTTACTTAATTCCTTTTATATTAGCTTATTTTGACATGTTATTACACGTGTCTACGTCATCAAGTTATTTTTATTTCGACGTTTTATTTGTATTTTTATTAATGTTGTACTAATTTATTTGCTCTTTCGTTATTTAAAATAAAAATTATGTCAATTTGTATAATTTGGCGAGTGGTTTGGCGATTTATATAATTTGGCGAAATTGGTCGACGGGATAAGCAAGTAGTACCGCAGCGGATTTGGCGTTAAAATTCCCCAATCAAAGAGAAATGAATAGAAATCCGTTTATAGGGAGATCGCCACTGTTTTTTATAATTCAATCTTTCGAAATCTTTTTAAAGCTGATCAAATTAGCGTGCATTTAGAGTCTGCGGAATCTGGACGGGGGTTGGCGAGCGTAGCTCGTAGGTGGCCGAGCCCCCTAGTGTTAAATAAATTATATAAATATTGAAAAAAAATGCGTGTGTATATGAAATGAAAAGTGAATAGGTTGCTAGAAACTATGTTGCCAAATTCCCTTCTTCGCCAAGGCAGTTTTCTCTATTTCGATTCTGGAAAAATATCAAGAATTTAATTTCTGTATCCAGCTATGTAAAACACGTGAAAAACGGGCAGTTAAGAGCTCAGATAGTATAGCGCCGCCTAATGGGTATTGTGTTATTAGTAGCATTTACGGGATGAAGATGTAAAGACGTACCTTTTTGTATATTACACTTTAAATTCTGACCCATAGTTTTTGAAAAAAAAAAACCCTTAAATGCGCGAAGTTTAAATTAAATTGCAGCGAGTTCGACTTTGGAAGATTAATGGCTTTAAATAAAAATATCGCCAAATTAGCCAGCAATCGCCAAGTTGGCTCCATATATGTCGACTTATTTTTGTCGCCAAATTTGGCGGTATTTTGCCAAGTTGATCAACATTTGGGGCTATTGTGGCAACCCTGCCATAAGTATTTTTCAACAATTACTCATTACAGTGAGGAGGACAAACCGGAATTGTGAGGGACACACAGAGACTTGGATTTTATATAAATAGATTTCAGTGTATTGAAGGAAAAATCAACCCAAAAATACTTTCATCAGCAGGTGCACATAGACATTACCATAACCAGTTAGGCAGGAAAAGTTTTAACAAATTTGGAGAAATTATAAAATTGCCAAATTTGGAGGCCCGTGTATTAATCGGACACTACCTGCATTCATATGGTCCACAGCGATTTTGATTACATCCCAAAATAAGAACTAATACAAAAAATGTTGTTGAAATAACGCATTGTTATCTGTAAATGTTTTTAATTAAAAATGAGTAATCCTGTTTTACATGGAATTCTTAAATTTATTACACATATTCGTTTTTAATATAAAATATCTATTTCAAATAAGTTATTCATTCGTACCTACCGGGTGTCCTAAAAAGGACTGACTCATTTTAAAATTCAATAACTTGCAAACGGTGACAGATATTTAAAATATTCTTGCAGAAGGGTTATGCACAAGATAAAAAGTTTTTTTTTTTTTTTTTTTTTTTTTTTTAACAGCGATTTTTGATTTTAGTTCGAATTACAAACAATAGATGGCGCTGTAAACAATAGGCGCTAAATACAGGCTCGATTTTTTGACCGATCTCTTTTTCCATGCGGAAAAAGGAGATTAAAATGTATTGAGTGGGTCCCGAAGGACCAAAAATCGAGCCTGAATTTAGCGTCTATTGATCGCAGCGCCATCTATTGTTTGTAATTCGAACTAAAATCGAAATCACTGTAAACAAACTTTTGTCCTCATGCATAACCCTTCTGGAAGAATTTTTTAAATATCTGTCACCGTTTGCAAGTTATTGAATTTTAAAATCAGTCAGTCCTTTTTAGGACACCCGGCATATTATAAATAAAAGTTTTTAGCACCTTCCAACATAGTTGAAAAGTACGAATTCCATTTTTCCAAGTAAGCGAAAAAATGCTTAAGCCGGAGCTCAAACCCAGAACCTTTGACTTACATTGCCAGTCTGTTTTTTCGCTCAAATAACTTTATTGGCAATAACGTCTCGTCTGCCATGCAGACAGCTCGACAGAATAAGCCGCAGGTAATGGAACTCCATTTAAACCATTCAAGGGGCGGTGGTATGTTTAGAAATTCCTTAATTTTATCTCCCAAATGCCACAACGGCACCAGAATTTTGGGTATAAAATTTACCGTTTATTATGTATGGGAAATATATCTTTTTCTTATTTTCAAATCAATTTGTTTGTAAATTACGTTGTTATTTATTCATTTCAGCATTTTAGCAACGGAAGTGCTTTGCCCCTGTAAGGGTTAAACAATAATAACGTTTAAATAAAAATAGTGTTGCATTGTCTATAGCTTATTCTGTCGAACTTTTTACATGGCAGACCAGTTGTTATTGCCAATAAGATTATCTGAGCGAAATATGCCCTCTAGTTGTCAGCCCAGGTAGCTCAAACCGACATTGACAATTAAAGCGATATAAGTAAGCGTACAATGTCAGTACTGGAATCTGGAGTATACTGACACAGCTGCGCCATATGGTGGACGGGGTGAATAATGCAAATACGCGGGTTTTCAGTACGACGTCATGTATGACAGAATATCTACTATCTGCGCATCTTTTGCGCATATTTTCTGAATCTTTACTCACTTATGGAAGATGAATCTTGTTTCCCAGTTTTATTGCAAAATATTTTTATTACAGTTTGTTTTGATAAAATTATGTACATTAAAAAAAAATAGTCGCAATATCATTTTAATTTCGGGAGAAAAGCACTAATACTACGAAAGCATTATTGCCTTTAGCTCTTAAACTAAAATGACACTGCGACTTTTTTTAAAATACACATTTTTTTATCAAAACAAGCTGTAACAAAAATATTTTGCAATACATCTGGCAAACAAGATTCATCTTCTGTGAGTAAGTAACAATCTGAAATTCGTACTAGAGTTTTTAACAGGGATTCTCTAAATGCCTTTGTCTGCTTCAAAAAAAAAAAAAAAAAATCTAATCTGGCGATTTTAGGAAAATTTTTGCAGTTATTGTCTGGACTCGCAAAATATTTAAACAAATACTAAATTAACAATACTTGCTCGTTTAACAGTACAACATTTAATGCATGCATTTAAAATTATAGTGATTCTGAATATAAAATGAAATAAATTTTAAATTAAATAAATGAACTATTTGCAACTTAAATAACATGAATACAATACGATCAAAAGAATATTGGAATAAGTTTCCGATGTATCGTCTGCGCTTGATAAACGAAGAAAAGGACTTAAAATTGAATATTTTATTTATTATTAAATTCTATACATATTCTAAATCTTGATAAACATTGTATTTTTATCTAGAATAGAACCGTGTATATCATTTTTTATAACTTTAGCGCATCAAGAATTGAGTTAAAAAAAACTACAAAATTCAATCTTTACACATTAACTACTTACTAATTTTTATGTGCCATTTTTTATTTCATTAAAAGAAAATAATTAAAATCGAGCGTATTTAAATCAACAACATTTGATAATATATAATAAATATACATTTTTTTAAATAAATTAAAGTTAAAATACGTAACTAACTTGTTTTGCTCTTTGGGAAAGGAGAGATATGAATTCTATAAGAAAAAGAATTTTCTTACAATTTCGAAAACTACAGTTTCTGATGGCCAACATTTTGCCATTTTAACAAGTAATATTAGTTCTAAAAAAGAACTGTTTTTATTTAAATAATTAACTATAATAAAGAAGTAAAAAAACACGAATAAAAATTAATAGAACATTCTATTACTGTCAGAATATAAATGCTACAAACAAATGAAAACACGACGTTTGCGCTTGCGCAGTTATTTCATAGATGTGCAATTAATAGATTATCCATAAAGAAGAAAACAGTTAGGTATCTTTTTGTAGTTCACCCCGTCCGCTACGTGGCGTGCGACCTTGATTGGTGTGACCTTGCCTTTAATCTTGCGGTTACCTCTCCCATTTAAGAAAGGACGCGGACGCTTACTTATATCGCTTTGTTGACAATGTTTATGAAAGTTCCAAAAGTTCTGAGTTCGAATCCCGGATTGGACATTTTTTTTCCTCTTTAAAAAAATTGAATCCGTATGATAACCTTACCAATCAGTATGACTGAGTTTAAAATAATAAAACTTTTAAACGATACAAATCAGACGTTAAGAACATAATGATGGTGTACTTTTTTTTTTATCTCTAGCATTGTTGTCCGCTTTCGATCAAAGAAGTCCATATCGTCCACACTCCAACACTTGTCCTAAAGGCATGGAATATAGTGAGACCTTTTCTCGATGAAATTGTCCAAAAGAGAGTAAGTGAAATGACTTTTATTCTGTACTTTCTTGTGGATCTACAGGGTGGTTCAAAAGGTCATGTCCAAACGGCACGTGTAGGTGTGTCAGGTCATGAGGAGCAGGAATTACATAGAAACCGGGGATTGGAAACGCGATCGTGACGGTGCAATTGCATCGTGACCGTGACGCACAGAAAAAATAACAGACGGTGTAAAAAGACCTTTGTTTTACAAAAAACGTAATCGAAGTACAAAATACAAATGCAAAATGTTACAATTCATAAGAAGTGCTCAAAATGTACCCCATTAGCCGTGATGCATACTTCACATCGGCGCCGCATCGACGTATCGCGAACACGTTCCAATCGGCCCTATGCCGGTGTCACCACGATCCCCGGTCCTAAACCCTCTGGATTTCTATCTCTGGGGTACGAGACACCCGTTCCATCGGCCATAGACGTCATGACACTGGTCGCTGAAGAGGCACACGTGTTCGCGATTCCATGCGGCGCCGATATGAAACATGCATCACGGCTAATGGAGCACAATTTGAGTGCTTGTTATGAGTTGAAACATTTTTCATTTATATTTTGTACTATGATTAATTGTTTTTTAAAATAAAGGTCTTTTTACACCGTCTGTTACCTTTTCTTTGCGTCACGGTCACGATGCAATTGCACCGTCACGATCGCGTTTCCGACCCCCATTTCCTCCTCATGACCTAATCCTCCTCATGACCATTGCTCCTCATGACCTGACACACCCACACGTGCCGCTTGGGCATGACCTTTTGAACCACCCTGGTATATTATAAAGCCCAAATGTGTGAGTCAATAACGCTGACGTCATAACGACGATGGAAACAATGTGGTTACAACTGTATGAAAATTACAACTATTCTTTCTTTACACTTTTTGATGAGAGAAATTGGAAAAACAAACTTGTTCTTTATTTTTATTTTAATGACGCGATCGTCTTCTTATTACTATTATTAAATTTCGTAAATGGGTTATTTGTTACATATTAAGAGAATAAAATACTAGAAAACAGGAATTCTGCTGTTTCAGAATTTAGTGTTGCCTCCGATGTAAAAGAATGTATAGTAATGTAGGTAGTACAAAACATATTTCAGTTTTAAGACTTAAAACACATGCTTTTATTTTATATAAAATGATGTCATTTGCATCCGCTGAAGAATTCCACCTTTACGATCCAGTCTTAAACAACATCTACAGAAAAGTATGCATATGACGCCATTACCGCAGAATAATACACAAATTTCGCAAAAAAGCGATGTCGTCATTCAAGAAACACGACTAAAAAATCGGCTATCTAATGATTCATAGGCCTTCATTTGTTTGTAACATTAATATAGATACTAAAAATTAAATATAGTTTATAATAGCTCCCTGTTTTAACAGAAATCGTTCGTTTATATTTTTTTTCAAAATAGCACGTATTTTAATTACATTTTCTTTCAGTTCTAATGAGAAAATGGCAACAAAAATATATAATTACTATTATAGAACTATTTATCCTTTACTTTCTACAGAAATGGAGTACTTCCGTTGCCAATATTAAGCAAATGACTCTAAAAACTACAAGAAAATTAATATTTCAAAAATAAATGGAGATACCGTTTTCAAACAAATTGCGTTAAAAAGTACATTTTTTCCCCAATACGACGGTATAAAAATTGAAAATGTACGACTTTTAGAAGTTTTAAAAAATTGCTACAGTGTATTTAATCGTACAATGATACATCTGCTTTGTTTTACGACTAGCTTAGCATAGTGTTATTTTTTGGAGACGACGCATTAATAGGTGGGAGAAAGAAATAGCATACCGGGGGCTAATAAGACACCACACTGCGCTAAGCAAAAATCTGTCAACGAAGTGAATGTTGAACATAAAATTAATATGAAGTTAAATTAAATTGATTAAAAGATACGCATCATCAGAATAGAATCAAAATTGTATTTTAATTTTATCTTTAATTTAATTTAATTTAATTTAATTTTTACAGAATGTAGAATAGTATTTAAATTCGCTAATTCTAAGAATGTTTTTCTTTTCGGTGTTTGTTAAATTTCGTGTGCGAGAGTGATAACCCTTTCAAGGGCGGTGGTTCATTTTTGGACCACCTAATTTTAATCCCTTAATGGGACATTGACAGTGGTGGGATTCAGCCGCTTCGTAACGGTTCGGTAAAACCTGTTGTTGATTTGTGATGGGTTCGGAGAACCGGTTGTTAAAATGATACTTTACAATGCAAAAATCGCATTTACATTAGCTTACTTTCATTAAATGTTTATCTGCACAAGCGTTTTTATTTTCTAAGCATAGCACTGTGACATAGTCTGATTTATTTCATTTAATAAAATAATGTTTCATTTGCAAAAATAATATATTTTTTCTTCATCAGACCTGTAAGAGCAAATTCAACTTAAAAAAAAAAACGAAGATTTGAAGAATTTTGCCCCACACTTTTACTTTCTCCGTTCGTTACTCTCACTTACCCTACTTCTCACTGCATTTTTTTTTAAATATTGTTCTTCATATCTTAGTAGTCATTTAAATCAAAGAAGTTATTTTCGCAAATGTAACAAATTCTAATTTTTTATAATATCCCCGAGTCCTATAGGTTATATTAAGAAAAATATTTTCCAAGCTCTAACAAATGAAAAGAAATTGTATGGTTTAAACTTTCTGAGTCATGATACTTTGTATTTTAAGAATGTCCAACGTTGTCTGGCTGTTTTTTGTACCAAAAAATGGCGAAAATTTCTAAAATTCTAAATATCATAACTCGAGGAGTTTTGGTCATGGAAAAAGTTGTGTCACTTGCTATAGCATGTATAATATTTTCTAAATATGTTATATGCAATTTTAGGTCATGCACATGGGTTAATCCTTAAGCATACATTTCTGCTATTTTTGTATTATACTGATTTGATGCATTTTCTGATAGAAATTTTGGTGAGAGATTCATGATTGCCAAATATTTATTAAACAAATTACGTTCTTTTATAGGGAAACATGTTTCAGGGATTTTCTTTCAATATACCAAAAGATCAAAGTGTTTTTTAACAATATTCTTATAATACTGGAAAGCGTTTCATAATCTATGTGCGATTCTTTATTTTCCTTTCATGTTAATACATGAAAAATCATTTGGGCAGCGAACCGGTTGTTGAATTATTTGAAAACCACCACTGGACATTGACACCAGAATTTTGGTTTGAAAATTTTCGTTTTTTTAATTACGTGAACAAAAGCTTTACTTATTTTCAAATAAATTTGTTTGTAAATTCCAGTGTTATTCATTCATTTCTGTATTTTTCTAATATAAGTGCCTTGCCCCTGAAAGGGTTAAAATTTCATTTCACATATTCTAATTTTTATTGTATTTCCAGATTATTTTTTATGATTCTGCAAACTGGGAACGACTTCATGATAAGATACCTCCATGCATACTGCCTGAAGAAGTCGGCGGACAGCTAGGACCCTTCTCCAATGAACACTGGGCTACTGACATACCTTTGATTAGAGAAAAATTCTTTGACCTGTTACGCAAAATTTCGAATGAATAAAAATTCGAGTACTGTTAAACTCTTTATGCTCCTAAGGTACTTTAACCCATATTGGACCACACCGATTAAATATTTTTGAAAAATTTTAAAACTTCAATTATATCATTGATATGGTGTAATTAAGTAGATACTAGCAAAATTTTGAAAAAAGTTTTTAATTTTTTAAGTAACTAGTTGTCCTATAAACAGGACATATTAGTAGGACACATAGTAAGGGTATATAAAATGCATACATAAACCAATTTTATGAGCAAATATTTTATTTTACTTTAAAAATACTGTTTATGTTGTACAAAAATACTCTATGATTTATCCAATAAAAAGACAATAATAACGGTAAAATTCTAGATTATAAGATCACAATTCTTTAAAAAAAAATTTAAATATATTTTTTTCAATTAAATTTTAATTGGTTACTTGGTTTTTTTTGTTTATATGTTATACTTTTATGTATTTTAAAGACGTCATAACAAAATGCATCCAAAAAATCCTTACCAATTTTATTTTAAAAAATGTTTTATTAGCTGACCTATTTATAGGACAGCGGTCCTGTATGGGTTAAAGTGCCATTAAAAAAAGACCCTTTTTTGTTATAACGTCCCCCACAATTACTATTACGCCAAGTTTCAGTCAGTTACGCCAAGATCGTAGCCAAGCTCGTAAAGCGCGAACGAAGATATATGAAAATAGATACAATTCCGTTAAATATCATAATATTTTATGGTAATAAAGAAAATAATACAATGTTTCATTCCTAAGAATTTCTTACAATGCTTGACAAGAATAACAACTTTTTTATTTTTTAACCATTCGCTAATGTTACTATTTCAATTGACTATCACATTTTCACCTGTATATAACCGGGTTCGTACAGGTTCTTACATTTTTCTTTTTGAATACCAGTTTTTTACCAGTTACTATTAAAAAAAATTTCGTAAGATGTAATATTCGATTACACACCGCGAAATTTTCTTTACAGAAATACTGGTATTCTAAAGGAAAAATTGCAAGCGCCCGTACGAACCTTCTTCCTCTGTCCAACCCTACATAAACGTTAAAGCAGTTATGAACGGTATTTCCGAACCATTAAACCAATTTCCAGCACAGAACTTTTCTTTTACAACCTTTTTAGGTGCGTTCGTAATTATATAAATACGTAACACTTATAGTCGTCGTTCAGTCCGTCCGTCCGTCCGCATATAACAGAGCAAAAACTACCCAAATGAATGGTCTGAAATTTTAAATGTATGATTGTTGCAAAATTTTGTCGAGCCATTTAAAATTTTATGAAAATCGGATATATAGTTTCATTACAGGGACAGTCAAAAGCTTTTCTTTACATTACGGCCAAAGGTAAAAATTATTGCAAGTGCATTTTGATGATGTCACAGCCTTCCGAATGGTCTGAAATTTTATATATATAATTGTTGCAAAATTTTGTCGAGCCATTTAAAATTTTATGAAAATCGGATATATAGTTTCATTACAGGGACAGTCAAAAGCTTTTCTTTACATTACGGCCAAAGGTAAAAATTATTGCAAGTGCATTTTGATGATGTCACAGCCTTCCGAATGGTCTGAAATTTTAAATATATAATTGTTGCAAAATTTTGTCGGGCCATTTAAAATTTTATGAAAATCGGATGTATAGTTTCATTACAGGGACAGTCAAAAGCTTTTCTTTACATTACGGCCAAAGGTAAAAATTATTGCGAGTGCATTTTGATGATGTCACAGCCTTCCGAATGGTCTGAAATTTTAAATATATAATTGTTGCAAAATTTTGTCGAGCCATTTAAAATTTTATGAAAATCGGATGTATAGTTTCATTACAGGGACAGTCAAAAGCTTTTCTTTACATTACGGCCAAAGGTAAAAATTATTGCAAGTGCATTTTGATGATGTCACAGCCTTCCGAATGGTCTGAAATTTTAAATATATAATTGTTGCAAAATTTTGTCGAGCCATTTAAAATTTTATGAAAATCGGATGTATAGTTTCATTACAGGGACAGTCAAAAGCTTTTCTTTACATTACGGCCAAAGGTAAAAATGTGCAAGTGCATTTTGATGATGTCACAGCCTTCCGAATGGTCTGAAATTTTAAATATATAATTGTTGCAAAATTTTGTCGAGCCATTTAAAATTTTATGAAAATCGGATGTATAGTTTCATTACAGGGACAGTCAAAAGCTTTTCTTTACATTACGGCCAAAGGTAAAAATTATTGCAAGTGCATTTTGATGATGTCACAGCCTTCCGAATGGTCTAAAATTTTAAATATATAATTGTTGCAAAATTTTGTCGAGCCATTTCAAATTTTATGAAAATCAGATGTGTAGTTTCATTACAGGGACAGTCAAAAGCTTTTCTTTACATTACGGCCAAAGGTAAAAATTATTGCAAGTGCATTTTGATGATGTCACAGCCTTCCGAATGGTCTGAAATTTTAAATATATAATTGTTGCAAAATTTTGTCGAGCCATTTAAAATTTTATGAAAATCGGATGTATAGTTTCATTACAGGGACAGTCAAAAGCTTTTCTTTACATTACGGCCAAAGGTAAAAATTATTGCAAGTGCATTTTGATGATGTCACAGCCTTCCGAATGGTCTGAAATTTTAAATATATAATTGTTGCAAAATTTTGTCGAGCATTTAAAATTTTATGAAAATCGGATGTATGGTTTAATTACAGGGACAGTCAAAAGTTTTTCGTTACATTACGGGGAATGGAAAAAAATTATTGCAAGTGCATTTTAATGATGTTACAGACTATGCACTTATGAAGTGCAAAACGATATACATTCAATACAATATGGGGTACAAAAATAATTATAAAACTAGTTATAGTACGAACGCACCTCATTTGCCACGTTTGACGAGCAATTTCCAACTTGTTACATTCTATTTCCATATAGCTTCATCATTACTTACATGGGATTTCATTTTCGCTTAATGTTTTGTTGGATCAAAGCCCGGGCATTTGATAAGGTGATATTCGATTCATCTCAGTACTAGGTAAATCAAAGACTGTTTCCCTATTTATAAAATTAAATACAGACGATTAAAGAAAAAGAATTTAAGTAAGTATTTAAATTATATATCTATATATGAAAAATGTCCCGGAATATCAACGAAAAATCAATATGACGTTAGCATAAATCCATGCTGTTTCTTTGAGATTGCAAACCATTTGATCAGATTTTACAACCGCGATATACCTCTTTTTCACAGTTTTCAACCAAATCTAACACCAATTTCCGAAAACTTGCAAAAGAAAGATAGAAACAATATACTACTATTAAAACATGAATATATTGAATATTTGATGAGATGTGGACACATTTCTATAAAAGGATTTTTAACTGCGCTTGCATGAATGATTTAAAAATTTTTATTTCATAATTTGGTAGTCAGCTGTTTAAGACAACTTATATAAAGCGTACCTTTAGGATTGAAAACCATTTGAGGAGATTTTACAATCTAACTTGACGATATACCTCTTTTTCACAGTTTTCAACCAAATCTAACACCAATTTCTGAAAACTTTCAAAAGAAAGATAGAGATCTGTGCCTAATTGTGATGACCCCTAAATGCGACAATGTTCTTTTACATAAAATCTTAATGCAAGAATCATAAATAAATGTTATACAGTGTGTCCACGTATTACCTGACCGACCTTTATTTTCGAAACCTTTTGTCCTAGATGCATACTTCCAATTACAAAAATGGTTTAAAGAAGGTAAAGAATTAATTTTAAAGCGATTTGGGTAAAAAAAAAAAAAAAAAAAAAAAAAAAAAAAAAACATTTATTAAAAAATTACGAAATTTAAATTTTTATACGGTCTCCCGGTCCTATAAGTGATATTTACTAAAAATTTACTGTGACACTAACAAGTAGGGCAAAAAAAGTCTCATTCATCTAACATTAAAATTGACCGAGTTATGAAACTTTGAAATGCATGACTTACACCACTTTTTTGCATATCAAAACAGATGATTTCGACCATGCTTTCAGTAGTCGTGTATAAAGTACTTAAACTTATTTCAAGGTATCTGCGCTTTGAAAGAAATCGTACAAATATTACGATTAACTTTTATTAGTTAAGTTTCAGATTAGTTAAAATAATTGTATTTTAACATATATTTTATGTTGTAAGGATTTGAGGCTATGATTTCTTTTAACTAAAATTATGTTATTTTCATAAGGTTTTATTTAACTTGCAATGATCGTCTTTCCAGTTTAAAATTTGTACTCGAACTTTAACTGACTTTGAAATGTCCGATCGAAGTTAAATTTTACATACTGACTTAAATCCGATGACAATGCAATATTATTAGGATTTTCGACTCTTACCATCTTATACATGCTTATATTAGAGGATAACACAAAAAAAAATCGGATAGATTACCGTCAAGAAGTTTAAGAAAGAGTTTTAGATTAGATAACATAAACCTGCGATGGTTGTGTTTTTTAACTTTTATAATTACATTTTATGTATTTTTTAAACGCTGAATCAAAAAATTACCTTCACTTTTAACCCTCATGTCAAGATTTTTCGTAAATCGTAAATTTCAAGAATATAATTTTCAAAAAATAGCGAAAAATCTGATACTATAAAATAGACGTAAGACTTTTTTATTCAGTTAATTTTATTTAATTCAATAATTTATTAGATTTTTGGCTTATACTGGTTTTCTTACAGCTAAACAGCTCGGTGGTCAGACGAGGTTGGTATGGAAGGGGTGGATCAATGTTAACTTTTAGCCTTTTTAACTTTGAAATTTGCGATTTGAGAAAATTTCTGACATGATGGTTTAAAATGAAGGTCATTTTCGGATTCAGTGCTAAAAAATACATAAGAATCAATTTTCAAAAGCTAAGAAACATGCCACAACCCAAAATTTGAAAGACAGTGTAATCTAACAGCATTTTAAAATATGTATCATTTTGTAAAGAATTAAGGCTGTTGTTTTTCATCCTTTTATTTAACAAAAAATCTGTTATTTTTATCCTCTTATAATGTTCTGTACAAATTGTAACATTTTACAGTAATATGTCAGAATGATTAACCCTAGAACTACCGGAAATTTTACTCAAGTTTTATAAAAACATTCTACACCAGAATTTTTACTTAAAACTATTTAATTTGTTTATTTAACTTATTATTGTCTGATTTATACATTTAGTTTGTTTTGAAGAAATTTCTGGTTTGAATAAATATTTTGAATGTACATGTCGGGTCCATTGGACCCTTCTGGTAGACAGAGGGTTAAAGATTTCAAATTTATATTGCAATGCTAGTTTTACTCTCAACCATTTCTTTAATATATCTGACGAAATTATATTTCTATTAAATTTGTGAATGACCCCTATATGCAAAAAATATAATCCAACTTTAAACAGCTATTACTCGGTCAATTTTAATCGTAGAATAACGGGACTTTTTTTGCCTTACTTGCCAGTGTAACAGGGAAATTTTACTAAATATAACTTATAAGACCGGGGGACCATATAAAAATTTAGATTCTGTAATTCTTCACTAAATTGCTTTTCGCTTCAAACTTTTTTTAATTTTAACCCTACACCTAATTTTGACCTTTTTTCTAATTGGAAGTACGCATCTAGGGCCAACGGTTGCGAAAATACAGGTCGGTCAGGTTATACGTGGACACACTGTATAATGAGGCATCCGAACTTCAGAAACAAAACCCGAAACATTTTTCTGCATTTAAAACGTTTTCTTTAAAAGAAATTTCCAATCAAATACTCATCATTCATTTTACAGTACCCCGATGTTTCGTAAATACGACAAAAATTCCCGAAAGTGGCTCGCAGTTTTCCTTTCTTAACTTTGAAGATCAAATAACCTTATGAACGTGAAGAACAAGGTTGTCTGTTTCAGTTACCTGACCAGTTAATCTAAAGAAAAGACGACCGGTTTTCGATTTAGAATTTGAAGTAGTCTACGCATTTTGGAGACTTTGTTTTCTGCATGTGTCTAATAGCGACATACATATTGTTGTAAATGCGGAGAGACATTTAGGAGATTAACGAGTTAATTAAGCTGTGTTGAGTCAGCATAATCCTCCATTAACGTTTTTCTTTAACCAGTTGTTTAAATATATGTTTAAGATGATCAAAAGAGAAAAATGCTTTTCTTTAAAATTTTTAATAAAAAAAGTGTAAGAAACGCTGTGTATATTCCAGTAACATAATATAGACACATGATTAAGGAATTTGCAATAATTTCATATAATGGAAGTTCTGGAAAATCTTGTGCAGATTGAAAACACTTAAATTCTGTTTATTTTTATGCGGTTAAGTAAGTTTATTTTACCAACATCATACCATTGGGTAGCCTAAATGCTGTCTCTGATTAAAACAGGATGGAACTGAGTTATGCTCTGGTTTAGGAGCCCATAATTTTTGTTAGCACTTTTTTTAAATCTGATATTTTAATTCTGTTTTCACTTTTTATTCGTTATCATCGACATTTTCTACTTTTAAGTTAGAAAAGGGTAAAAGATAAATAAAACTATGTTTATCTAAATGAATATTTGTTTCCATATACGTATTTTTTGGTACAGAAAATTTTAAATTTTGTGAAAGTGCAAGAAAAATGAAGAGGGGAGGGAGGGGGGGGGGGTAAAAGAATATCAGGCACAGAGCTTCTCTTTGGCTTAATAAAAATTTAAACATAAAACTTTTCCAGATCTATATCTTTCAGAAACAAAAAATAAAAGAAGTAGACATGTCCGGAAGATGAAAGCAAAATTGAGTTAAGAGCAAAATGAAAAGCAACTCTAGTGGTAAAACTTGCTGGATCTGTTAGTATGAATATTGAAATGTGCGATGTAAGCATTTCAGTTACTGTTTTATTATTTAAATTAATATTAAATAAGTTTATTTAGTAGTTCCATAATAAGCTATTTATTTTTCAATTTTATATGTTTCAATTCTTTATTAACACTTAAGGCTGTTCTTAACTGCTCTGCTCAACAAGCGCAAAACGTTTTGACACATTTACAAAGGCATTTTTTAACGGAAAGGTATAAAATTGGAAAGCCTGGCCATGGAAGCGATTTGGAATTGAACTGTTTTTTTCATTTTTGGATCAATCAATTACCTATTGAGTTATAAGCGATTTTGATCATGTGACACGTCATTTTTCTCCCCTTATTGACTGGATTTTCTTCTTCCGTTCAGAAGTTCATTTCAAAATGTGAACTTTGACAGTATTTTCTGAAAGATCTATTGCGTTTACAAGAAAACGGAAAAAACAGTTCGATGACATAGTTTCTGATTAACAACACCTGCTAGTTTCATGCGTTTCAGAACAAAAATGAATTAAAACTTATGTCAAAAAGTTGGCCCCTTCGATTTGAGAACAGCCTTAACTGCTGTTAGCGGTCTCACAGACCACTACATTTTTAAATTTTCACAGTTAAACCCATAATTTCTAGTTTAGCTATGAACACCAGTGAAATTTTGTTGCTAGAGATTCTGAATATGAGAAGTTTAATTATAATAGTATAAAAAGTACTTAAAGTTACTGTACTTAAAGTTTAGTACCGACACTTTATCCTGTGAGTTAATAGAGACTTTCATTCGTCTTTTAACATTCTCACCGCCATAAACTGATATACGTATTCACTAAACTGTACGTTTCACTGTCATAGAAGTATCATTTACGTTAATATAATTCTACAGACATAATCCAGTTTTTAAAGATTGAGTTATGATTAATACTCTCAATGATTATATTCTTATACGTAATTATTTTTTATATATATCATGTAGGAAAAATTATCTTTCTTTAGCAATTTAAAAAAAAATTACTGAGAAAACAACATCGCAATTTAGCCCTTTTGCTTGGCAGACAGAGGGTTAATCAAGCAGTCTCCGATACCACTCACAGTAGTTATGCGACAAATCCTGTCACACTAGTTAAGAGTTAAGAAATTCAAAAAATAATTGCAATTAACTCTTAACTGCTGTTAGTGCTGCTTTTTTAAAAGATATTTCACAGTTTAACTTGTAATTTCCAGTTTAACTATCGATACAGTGAAATTTTGCTTCATTTGGAGTCCTAGTACAATTGTTTGAAATGTTTGAAAAGGCAAAATTTTATTAGAAATAGTACTGTACAAACAGTTTAGTACAAAAACAGTATTTTAAGAGATAGTCGCGCCTTTTATTCATCTTTCAATCGAATGGTTTCGCAGACAGCTCACAATTAAAATGTGGCAATTTTCTGACACAGCATTTAATGGTTAGATGAACTTTTCAAATGAATTGTCATGTATAAAATTCATTAACACATTTATGACTATGGACGTGTCATTTAGGTTTTAGCTGCTGTAAATGCGACAAAAATAACCTAAATGCGACAAAAATGACCTCAATGCGACAATCGTATATTGTGGTTTTATACTACAGATAATTTTTTAATTTATACAAAACAAGTTAGTTTTGAACTATAGCTACAGTATTCAGTAATTTTTGCTTAATAAAATATATATTTATGTAATAAAATGCCAAATATACCCTAAATGCGACAAAACTATGGAGATTCGCGTCTCATTTATGCACAATGACCTTATATCCGTTATTTATTAGTTCTTTTTATGCATTCGCCTTCCTATTGATATTTTCCTTTTGCCAATTTTGAATGTTATTTTTTAATACTTCATATATTAGTGTTTGGAATCTAGGTTTTAAATAATTTATTAATGATTAGTTAAATTAATAATAGTTGATCCAGATTTAATATGTATAATGTCTGTGTCAAGTATTAATACTCAATTTATTAATTTTGATTTAAAAAAATATGATGATTTGTAATATTATATAATGATTATGTATATATATATTAAATTTATATATATACATATATATACTAGTGTAAATGCCCGTCCTAGGACGGTGGGTAAAAATTGTGTTTTTCACTTAAAATTTGAAAAACTGACAAAAAAATAATTGACAATATGGAAACGTTTAGATGAGCAAAGTTCGGCTAGTTTATGCTCTAATAAACACACAATTAGCATCTACAATATTTCTGGGTACACCAGGTTTTCCGGCTAACATACTATAACAAAATTAAGATTTCTTAATAAAACAAAAATTTAATAAATAATAAAAGTGCTAATTAAAACAGTCTGCTGCAACTATTGAAATAATACTATTTTTCTAATAACACTTTGAAATTGTATTTTATCGTTTACTCCCCCCCCCCCTTCAAATTTTTTTAATATGTATATTAAATAATAAATAAGTATCTCGGGTTGAATCCCAACTGTCTAATCCCCTAAGCTTCTGTCCTCCTGATGCAAAGCTATAAATCAAAAATTATTAATTTTACTTTTCGTATAAATATTAATTTTTTACTTTTAAAATATGGGATATGTTTTTTTTTTTTTTTTATCAAGTTTAAATTTACATACACCTGTATATAGAAAAGGAAAATATAAGTAGTAATGTGTAATTCAAAAATAAGTTACAAAATGACAGGATATTATTTCAGGCGGGGGGGGGGTCTAATCCCCTAAGCTTCTGTCCTCCTGATGCAAAGCTATAAATCAAAAATTATTAATTTTACTTTTCGTATAAATATTAATTTTTTACTTTTAAAATATTGAATATATTTTTTTTTTTTAAGTTTAAATTTACATGCACCTGTATATAGAAAATGAAAATATAAGTAATGTGTAATTTAAAAATAAGTTACAAAATAATAAACCTAAAATATTTAAATTGATTACTTTTTTAAAAGAAAGTCAGTTTCATCAATTTTTTGCAGGGAAAAAAAGGATATTTTTAAAAATACCATATTATTGTTTTCCGTGAATCACTTTATATGAGAAATAAATTAAAATTCCTTACATGTCGCAAAGAAAATTTAATATGATTGCAACTTAATACTTGAAATAATCTCAAGTGACACTTGGCGATTTATTTTGGTGGTGTAATGCGATGTGCCTTGCACTGATTTGTTAGTAAGAAGTGTCTATCACTGCTGAATTATCAGGACTTGTAACCTTGAGAAGTAATCGCGGGATTCTTGTTTCTTGTCAACCAATGGGAGAATGGATCCTTTTCCCCTTGAGTCTCTTCCTGGGAGACGGGTAAGATTGATGGATTCGCCCCGCCCAGCGTTACACTGCTTTTTATTATATAGAGATATATATTTTTATATTTATTTATTTATATGTATATATATTATACACATAAATTTTAAATATAATTTATATATATATACGCACACACACATATATGTGTGTGTGTGCGTATATACAGTGAAATCCCGATCTATCGTTCCCGTATCTATCATTTTCCCGCATTGATCGTTTTATTTCTATGGTTCCTGCACAAATTATATTTAAATAATGTTAACGAAACCCGCTTACATCGTTCTTCAAAAAGTCGTTTTCCCGCATTCATCGTTGTAAAAATTTTCTCCTCACAGAGATGAAATTGAAGATTAAACGGATCTATATGATATACAAACTGGAATTACTTCTTTTATCCTAAAATAACTCATTTGTGTTGTTTTAGGGGGAAAATAAAGGGATTGGCGTTCATATTGTGACATGTAGGTACGTGTAAATCAATGAATGCGAAACAGGTGCTCTTATTTGGAGAATGGGTCATTCTATTCTGTGTAAAGTGGGGGATGGATGCATCCACTTCGGCCACATCTAGCTGCCACATTCTTTCACATTCCTGTATAATCTGTTGTGCGCAATGCACGTGTTTAATTTCAAGGGTGCGAGCTTTCAATTTAATGCGTTCTGTGAATTTTAAGAATGGCCAAACAAATCCGAATTTTAGAAGAAAGGCTTCTTATCATAGATAAGGTGGAAAAGAATCCTTTTGATTAAAAAAAAAAAAAAATTAACATCACTAAACATTTAGGTATATCACGTTCAATCCTGAATTCGATAATTTCGAAAAAGAAAGAAATCAGAGAGCAGGCTGATAAGTATGGAACTTTTGCAAAAAAGAGAAAAAATGACAAATGGACTTTACCCACGAATGGCAACAACCACGCCTCTGCGGGAATTTCCCCTCCGCAAAAGACTGTTTATTGGACGAAAGGGAAGCAGCGTTACAATGTTCTTCACGCCTATTGGTGTTTTTCCACTATTTACCCGCAGGTGACGTCACATGTGTAAAGTCCATGTCTACTGACAGTGATTTGGAAAGACAAATCTTCGCTTAGTATGAGCAGTCTCGTCTGTCAAATATTCCTGTGGATGGGAACATTCTGAGAGAGAAGGCACTTGAAATAGCTGCTCCTTACAGCATGGATACTTTTCCTTCATCAAATGGGTGGATTTCAAATTTTAAAATTCGCCATGGATTGGTATCAAGGAAATTATGTGGTGAAAGTGCCGCAGTAGTAAATACTGATGCCATAGAAATGTGGTTCAAACAACTTCCGAAGTTACTAGAAGGATATAAGAATTGTGACATCTATAATACATACGAAACAGGCCTGTTTTATATATGCTTGCCAGAGAGAATTCTAGTGTTCAAAGGAGAGTCAAAAATTTCAAGGAAAGACGTAACGTGCTACTATGCACAAATATGGACGGTTCTGATAAACGAGTAGCTCTCGTTATTGGTAAATCTGCTATACATCGGTACTTCAAGAATGTAAAGAAACTGCCAGTAGTCTACAATTTGAATGCCAAAGCATGCATGAAAAATGATATTTTTTACAAATTTCTTTATGATTTTGATAAATTAATCAGAGCTCAAAAATAGAAAATCATTCTATTTATTGACAATTGTTCAGCTCATTCACCAGATACGCCGTCGCTGAAAAATATAAAAGTCAGATTTTTTTTCCAGCTAATTGTACATCTGTCGCATAACCTCTTGTTACTAACTGTTCTAAGAAACTTTACAGGAGAAGGCTAGTGAAAAGATCTTTATATTTCATGGAACAAGCGAAAAGACCCACTCCAAAAATAGACCTTCTGCAGACTATTTATTTTGTACTTTTAGCATGAATTAATTAACCTCTTCAGCCATCCAGAATTGTTTCGTGAAATGCGGTTTTGTGCGAAAAATTGATGAAGACTGCTCAACAGAAGGGGAAAGAAATAATGATAATGGTGACAATAATGCAGATAAAGAGCGGTTGCGTGTAGCAGTGGATGTATCGGGTGTGAAATTTAGCGATGATACTTCCATTGATCAAGATGTTGCGACATGTAGTGTCCTAAGCATAGAAAAAATGTGTGATGATGCAAAAAAATGAAAATAATGGCGAAGAAGCAGATGATAATGTTCATGCCGATGAAGTTAAGTCTACACCAGTACCAAGTCTGTCTGATGCAATTACGGCATCTGAAACTGTACGAACTTTTATAGATGCACATGAAATTACAGAAAATGATTAGAAAAATGCTATACATCTTGAAAATTTGTTGTTTAATTCAAAAAAGAAACAAAAAATCCAGTATGAAATTACTGATTTTTGTAAATAAATACGTATCAATAAGGATATAATCAATAAAAATAAATAAACCATGACTATTTTCCCTTTACTTTTAATAGAAATGGAGTGCTTCAGTTGCCACAATTACAAAATTGGTACTAAAAACTATAAAAAAAATTAATATCTCAAAAATAAATTGAGATAGAGCTTTCAAACAAATTTCATATAAAAGTACATTTTTTTACCTATACGACGGTGTAAAAATTGAAACTGTACGATATTTAGAAGTTTAAAAATTTGCAGTAGCGAAAATTGTAAAACCGAAATTTCATTTCAAAGTATTGCCATTCGCAGAATGACGTATGCGTTACGCACAGATATGTTTGTCCTTTATAATTGTCTGAGCGAAGCGAAGGCTAATACTCAGCGAAATATTACTGTCCGGACACATTACAACTACGATGGATATTAACGCCATGTCCTACTAAAAAAAAAGCCTAATAAAAACCTTTCGTCAAGCATAACTCAAAAAATACTTGTCGGATTTCGTTTCTGATTGCACCAGAAAATACCTATGAGGGCCACCTACTGAATGCACCTACTATGAAAAATAGGTTCCAAACCGTTTAAAAATTATATTAAAAAAACTGATAAAAAAGCACAATTTATCTGCATACGTCACAGAAATTTCGTGTGCGTCACTTTCACCGGTTGACGTTTTCGTAGACAACTGGTTTGAACACATGGAGCAAATAAAAAAAAATTACACACACAGTAATATTGAATAGATCAGTTTCAACCACGTGATCACAAACCTTGCAACAACCCGTGGCAACCAATTTTGGTGGGCAAACAAATAATAATACAGTACTCCGTACCACGGTGACCGTTTTTAGCCTGTTGTATAAAATCTGTACAACAGGCTAAATCCGGCTAAAAACTCAGGCTAAAAGATAGTTGTCAGTCTATCGACTGGAAATTAACAGATTTTTTTAATACTCGTATAATGAAATTTAGAAACTATTGTGGATGATTAAAAGAAAAGGCATGAGTGTTAATTTCTCCTTTAGGTAATCTTCCTCTGGATGTCTGTCTGTCTATCCTACAGCATGTAATTTTCTTGTAAAGGATGATACAATTATGCAGTAAAACCTCCATAACGAACACAACCCGATTAGTGGACACCTCTATTTAGCGGGCATTTTTTCGATTACCAACCCTTAAATAACTGTACATTTTTTACTCTCAGCAGCGGACACCTCCAAAAAGAGGACAAATTCTACATTCTCGAGGTGTCCGCTATTCAGAGGTTTTACTGTATATATTATTGATAGTTATTTTACAGGGCCGCACAAAAGAAAAAGAACATATGAAACGAATATAAACGAAATCCGGGATTGGTAGATCGCTAATGGTAATGCAATTTTAGGATGTTGTTACAGTCATCCGCAGCATGTTTTTAGGGTTTCGTTCATCTAAACAAACCCTACCTGTCTCACTCCTTTGTCTGTCTGTCTGTCCGTCTGTCACAGAGCCCGTTCTCAGAAACTATATATGTCGGAGACTTGAAAATTTGCATACTTATAACTGAACACCACACATCAAACGGCAAATAATAAAATTTTGAAAAAGTCTAATATTTAACCCTCTGGGCTCTAACTTGTGTATTTTAAGCAATTTTTCTAACTCAGCCCCTAATTAAGTTGGAGAAATTAAAGTTTGCATACTTATAGCTGAATACTTGCGATAACACGATAAATCATAAAATTTTGAAAAAGTCATATTTAACCCTCCGGTCTTTAACTTCTGTATTTTAAGCAATTTTTCTAACTCAGCCCCTAATTAAGTTGGAGACATGAAATTTTGCATATTTATAGCTGAACACCTCACATCAAACGACAATTAATAAAATTTTGAAAAAGGTTTAATATTTAACCCTCTGGGCTCTAACTTGTGTATCTTAAGGGGTCTTGTACCTAAACGCGTCGAAAATTAACGAAAAACTTCAAAGTTTGAATTAGTCTATTTTAAAAGGCTTTTTATGTATAAACATGAAATTTTGGATATTGATTAAACAGATTGTGCTTTGTAATATGCTCCATTGGAAATTCATCAACCCTTTACAGAATTTGTGTATTGTTGAAATCAAAATAGCTCTTTTTTTACGCCGTAAGTCATTGCGCGCATGATATCTTGAGAAAGTATGTATGGATTGGCATGAAATTTGGTAAAGATACTAAACATATATGTGTGTTTAAAATGATCTACTCTTAGGCTAAAATTATTTCATTAACTATATAAAAAGAATATTTTCGTAAAAAAAATTTAAAAAAAATGTATTTTTAATGAATAAAAATAGTCATAACTAAAAATATTATCATTGTAAATACTTAAAAGTAGATCATTTTAAACACACATATTTTTTTTAGTATCTTTACCAAATTTCATGACAATCCATACATACTTTCTCAAGATATCATGCGCGCAATGACTTATGGGGTAAAAAAAGAGCTATTTTGATTTCAACAATACACAAATTCTGTAAAGGGTTAATAAATTTCTGTTGGTAGTATCTTACAAAGCATAATCTATTTAATCAATATCCAAAATTTTATGTTTATACATAAAAAGGGTTTGAAGATAATTCAAACTTTGAAGTTTTTCGTTAAATTCCGTCGCGTTTAAAAGGTACAAGACCCCTTAAACAATTTTTCTAACTCAGCCCCTAATTAAGCTGGAGACATGAAATTTTGCATACTTATAGATGAACACCTCACATCAAACGACAATTAATAAATTTTGAAAAAGGTTTAACATTTAACCCTCTGGGATCTAACTTGTGTATCGTAAACAATTTTTCTAACTCAGCCCCTAATTAAGCTGGAGACATGAAAATTTGCATACTTATAGCTGAACACCTCACATCAAACGGCAAATAATAAAATTTTGAAAAAGTCTAATATTTAACCTCTAATATTTTGTCTCACGCAATTTTTAAATTTAAACTGTTTTGCAATATTATTTTTTGTTCATTATGCATAATAAGTGTAATGTGACTTAATTTCTTCTATGTAAGACTTCTAACGCAAGTTAATGAATTTATTTTACAATATCCTTTCTCTTTTAACATTCACATGTAAATATAGTTTTTATGGCGTAATTTCCAATAAATGCCTGCTTTTTATACCTAATTATTTAATTCTAATTTGAAGGGTTTTTTTTCTGTTTATAATAGTAACGTGTAAATATTTTTTTTTAATTTGAAGCAAACATTATTGTTTGCGCTGTTTATACAGTTGGCAACAGTTTAAATTAATACCATTTTCTAAAATATGTAAAAAATATCTGCCGAAATGCTGAATATTTGAATTTAAAATAGAAATAAAACCTCAAAAAATGAGTCAAATTAAAAAAAATAATGGAATCTGCACACCGGGATCTTCTATTGAATAAAATGATCTAAAAATGATTAAATTCCCATGTATAGTTTTTGCTCCTATAAAACTTTTTTAATGGAACGATTTTGTTCAACTTTAACATTAAATATCTCTTAAAATAATTCTTCGATTTGAAAACTGTATGCATCAGCGTGTTGATCAAACATTTCTCTATAATGCCACCGATTTTCATATTTTTGTATGCAATAGTTTTCTTAATATTAACGAAGAAAGACATCCGGTCACAAAAAATTCAAAACCGGCGGCGACGTTGTGACAGCGTTAGTTACTTTTTTTAGAATAGAGAGATATATAAAAATGAAAACTTGTCTATCTGTCTGTTTGTAATTCTATAAAAATCCACAATTTGGAAGCCAAAATTGTGAAAAGATACGTACATGTGTATTAAGACATGGTCGAGGCAATTAAAGTAATCCGGCATCCAAATAATTTATAGTTAATGTTTAATTAATAAAAAACCACCAATTTAACAGCAATTTCTTATCAAATTTAAACATTTTTCGTTAAAGCAGTTGCCAACAATTAAAATACACAATAAAATTATTACTACAACAATTAATTTTCTACTGCAAGATTTCCACGTTAAAAATGAAAATGAAATAAATAGTTTGCCGAATTAATAAAAGGTGAATATTGCATCATAGCTTTTCTATTGCAAGATATTCAAGTGAAAAATGAAAATGAAATAAATAGTTTGATGAATTTAAATGAAAGTGAATATAACTTCATAACTTTTCTATTTCAAGATTTCCACGTGAAAGAGGAAAATATTACGTCATATTGGAAATATAAAGGACGTGGTGGATATAGTATAACGTCATATGAGTGTGAAAAATGTATTGAAGCATGATAAAAACCCGATTAGTGAAATATTGGCGTATTTAAACTTTATTGCTCCAATTATAAATTGAAATAAGTTCATTTATAGCTGTATTCTTTTGCGCCTGTTATATACATTTATACATTTTTATATAGCGTTTCATGTGATTCATTCATACAACATTTCGACTGCTTTTTTTAATGTTTGTTTTGTGTTGTATGTTAAATTTTGAAATTGATTTTTCAGAACAAACATCCTTCAAATTCTGGGCAACGTCGGGCACTTTAGTTTGTAACAGATAAATGGCTTTTGTA
This sequence comes from Maratus speciosus, assembly GCA_963932465.1. Classification (NCBI taxonomy): domain Eukaryota; kingdom Metazoa; phylum Arthropoda; class Arachnida; order Araneae; family Salticidae; genus Maratus; species Maratus speciosus. The sequence goes on from OZ010799.1 coordinate 313,324,586, forward strand.
TCTGTACATCTAATGCTAATATTATAAAGCGTTATAATATTATAAAGTGTATAATATTATTAATGCTTGTACGTTTGTGAGGTGTTATCTCTGGAACTACATAGACAACTTTAAAAAAATGTTGATGGCCATCTCTGCTCCGAAAAAAAGACTGTATTTTATGTCAGAGCAAGAACCTACATCGCTGCAGGAGCAAAAAAGTTCTAAAATTGCGATTTCTGCGATATTGATTGGGTTAGAAACTTTAAATTTGGTGCGGTAGTTGTTTTAAGACGTAAATACTCCTAATGAACGCTCTCAATTTGACGGATAAACGTAAAAATTTCTAGAATGGTTCTAAACTATGATTTATTTGGAATACTGAAATTTTTGGGATACTGTTGGGGTTAGAAACTAGAACTTTGGCATGGTAGTAATTTATAAGATGTAAATGCTCGTTGAAGAACGAATTCTAAAAAATCGAAAGACTAAACAAAGCGGAAAAAGATCTAAAGATGGTCTAAGTAACGAAGTATATGCAATTGTTAGGAATATAAACAGGAAAATTGACATGGCTGTATTTATCATGACGTAAATTCTCGCAATAGGACAATTTCTAAAAATGTCGCTATATAAAACAGTGCAGAAACAAAAAACTTTCGAATTTTTTTATTTCTGTGTTACTGCTAAGCCCAAAATCTTGATATTTTGCTTCGGGTTAGTTTTAAAATATACAATTGTCTCTATGAAGGGTTTCTGAAAAATTTAAAATTTAAAAAGATGAAATGAACGGAAAGCGATCTCAATTACCATTAATTTGGAATTATTAGGTATAGCATCTTTAAATATTTCATAATGCTGCATTTCCTCCGCAAAACATGTAATTTAAATGCAACAATTTAATTTATCGCAGTATATGGACAATTAAAGATAACATCTTATTTTCTTTGCTTCCACATGTTATTATTAAATCTATGTTCTCAGCAATATCGCTCAGACTAATCCATCTGAGGGAAGTCCTAGTATAGATAGATAGATACTGTACTCATTGCATGTATTAGTAATATATAAACATTATTTTTTGTCGTGTTTTGACGTTACCCGCTTTCGTCATTTTCCCGCATTCATCGCTTTTATTCACGCGCCCCTTCAAAAACGATGGATCGAGGTTCTACTGTATATATAAATTATGTATATGCGTGTGTGTGTAAAGTTGGCACCCACGCTTTTATATATATATATATTTATTATTTTTTTTATGACATAAAATAAAACAATTTCTTTAGATCAATTAAATCAATTTCTTTCAATTAATTTAGAAAATAAAACAATTTCTTTTCTGGCCTCAAAATTATTTTCTACTTTTTAGTGCATTTAAATATACATATGTATTTTCTATATTTTGCGGATGTTAACGAAAGCTTTTCTTAAAAAAAAATAGATTTTTTTTTTTTTTTAGTCTAATTTCAAATTTATTTTAGTCTTAAATTTTTAGTCTTGTAGTTCTTTATAGAAATTTTTAAATTTAATATTTAAACACTTCGACCCCCCCCCCCCCCCGATCCCCTGTATATAGAACAAACTAGGGTGCAGAGAGTGCAAAATAATAGGGAATTTGTCACCTTTCCACTATAGGGGTTTTGGCGTTGTTTGTTTGTTTTTTTAAGGTTGGCGGAATTCGGGCATCAGAAAGAGAGATTTGTTGCCAAATGATATGAATAGCTATGAAAACAAACCTGATGAAAATTTTGTTTGTTTATATATCTATTTTAATTAAATGTATATTATTGTTGTTTTTATGTTACAAATACTTCTACTTCTGCATAAAATTAGATAAATGGCTTCTTTATATTACATAAATTGTATAAATACTGAAAACAGATCACTCCGAAAAGTGAGAAATATACTAAAAAATTCATTTTTTCAAATAGTGGTAAGAATAGAATATAAAAATAGTAGCCAGCAGCTATATGAAATGACCAGTGTATATGAAATGAAGTAGTGAATAGGTTGCCAGAATATGTGTTGCCAAATTTCCTTCCTCACCAAGGCAGTTTTCTTTATTTCGCAAAAGCCACTATACTTGAGAAGTAACGAGAATTTAATTTTTTCATCTGGCTATGTAAAGCACGTTAAAATCGGATAGTTAGGAACTCAGATAGTACAGCGCCGTCTAGTGGCGGTTATTTTATTAGTGGCATCGGGATGAAGATGTAAAGGCATACATTTTCGTATATTACTCTTTAAATTCTGATCCATAGATTTTGAAAAAAACCTTACATACGCTAAATTTAAATTAAATTGTATTGCGCTTTCTATGGAACTGGACATAAAAAAGGGAAATCTGATGTGGCTGCTACTTTTGAGAGGCGCCCACAATGTTTATTATTATTTTTTCTTTTAACTCGAAATTTGACTACAGGGACAAGCGGGGGGGTGGGGGGGGACTTTCGAAATATGCGATTTTTGTTATACTTCTGGGGATAGAAACTTCATATTCGGCGTGGCGATTCTTTTTAAGATACAAATATTCTCTATCTAAATTACAATACAAATATTCTCTTCTCTATCTCAAATATAATACAAAAAATCTAAATTTAGATGAAATGGGCGGAAAGCATTATAAAATTGTTCTAAATTACAATTCCTATGGAATTTTAGGGATAGAAACATTAAATTTATTAGGATGTTACTGTTAAGACTTAAATATTTGCACTGGATAGTTTTAAAACCGATAAAAGCTAACGGCGTGTTGTTTTTAAATTTTATCCAGCTTTTTTGCAAACCTCCAATATAATAAATTTTATTCTCTGTTATTATTTTTATTGTGATTATTAATTTCATATTTTGATCTCAAGCCGAGACAACATTGGGCGGGTCAGCTAGTTAATTATAAAATAATTGGGTCTTGAATCTGAAAGTTTGCGTTGGGTATTGACCGACACAATGAGATTATTATAAAAAAAATATTCAATTCAACCCAGAAAACTTTATGTAATATTTTATAATATTGAAATTGCGATCTGCTCTGTCCACATGTTGATAACACAATAATTCAAGCAACGAGTGACAGCCACTTATGTGGTATAATGTTCTCGTTCAATTTTTAAAAAGAAATGATTTCATTTAAATCTGGCATTGCTCTAAAATTAAATTAAACATTAAATTCATTCGACAACCGTAATCGTAAAACTGTCAAAGTAAATCGTTTCATTCAAAGTACGAATGGATTTTGTGTTTCAGGAACTGCTGCGATATTAAAGCTAATTGTTATTGTTTGTTGTTAATTTTGTTGCAGCTATTGTTATTTAAACAGATATTGAGCTAAAAAATATAAGTTAAATTTGCTCAATCATTTACTACATTTACAGTTTTTTTTTTTCCTTCGCATGTATTCAATTCTGTAAAGCAGTGTTGCTTTTTTTTCCTCTGATATGTTCTTTCGCCAACAACAAATTTCCTCTTAACAGCCACTTGTAAATATAAATAAGGCTTAAATATATGTATAATTTTTTTAATTTCGAGAAAAGTTACTTTTCTCGGAAACGCTGCACCGAATCCCATGTATTCAAAATACCTTGTAGAGACATCTTTCGTTTAATTGTTTCCTTCCAATGACAAGTATGGCAAAAAACTATAGTAATTAGAATATATGTATACATATATATATATATATATATATATATCATGTACAGAGAGCAACTGCAGGGCTGCCGCTGGCTACTATTTTTATATTCTATTCTTACCACTATTTTTAAAAAATAAATTTTTTAGTATATTTCTCACTTTTCGGAATTATCCGATCATTCCATCGAAGCCCCGCCTCTTATTTCAGATTAGCAAATCCAAATTTATCGACCTGTCCTAAAGCTTCTGGCTCTCGAAGCTGGGAAGACGGGAGGTGCTGGGTTCAAACCCAATCGCGCCCGTCGGCCTAATCGTTCGGAGTTTTTCTCGAACCTTGGATTTCCAAGCGTAAATACGGGTTAGGTTCCTTTAGAAAGACCCCACGGAGGTCACTCCCCCCCCCCCCCCCCCCTTAGGGCCTATATCCCTCGTGTTGATAATTAGCCGACATAAACACAATTAAGCAATCAAACTTAAGCTTCTGTAATATGGACTTGCTCGCGCCGCCATTTAACCCTTTCAAGGGCAAAGCACTTCCATCGATATATGTTGAAATTACTGAATGGCACCGGAATTTATGAAAAAAATTATTTCGAAATGAAAAAAAGTTACATTTCACATACATAAAAAACAGAAAATTTTATACCAAAATTCTTGTGACACAGCAGCATTTGGGAATTAATATTAAAGGGCTTGATAAACATGCCACAGGCCTTGAAAAGGTTAATTGCTCAAACGTTCGCTTGGTTGGTTGAGTTTATGACGGTCATTTATCAACACGGGGGATATAGGCCCTAAGGGTGGGGGGAGTGCCCTCCGTGGGGTCTTTCTAATGGAGCCTAATCTGTATTTACACTTGGAAATCCAAGGTTCGAAGAAAACCACTAAAACTCCGAACGGTTAGGCCAACGGACGCGATTGGGTTCGAACCCAGCACCTCCCGTCTACCAGCTTCGAGAGCAGAACCTCTCGGCCACTGGTGGGGCCAAAATTCGCTTGATTTGGCGTCTTATCGCGTAAGGTCGCAAGTCAATTTAGTTACTTATACAAAATATAAGAATAAGTAGTTGAAACATTTAATTCTGTCATACATTAAAATGTGAAAGAAATATATGTAATTATATTTTTTATAGCACTGTATTAAAATTAAAAATTAATTTTCATCAAATAACCTTTTGCGGCTGATACTGCCACAGGGGCGGAATTTAATTTTAATCCACAAATGTCATATTGACACCAGTATTTTGAAACAAAATTTTCGGTTTTTTATGTACATGAAATCCAATATAATAAATTTTATTCTCTGTTATTATTTTTATTGTGATTATTAATTTGATATTTTGATCTCAAGCCGACAACATTGGGCGGGTCAGCTAATTAATTATAAAATAATTGGGTCTTGAATCTGAAAGTTTGTGTTCGGTATTGACCGACACAATGAGACTATTATAAAAAATATTCAACGGAACCCAGAAAACTTGTGTAATATTTTATAATACTAAAATTGCAATCTGCTTTGTTGACTTGCAGGTAACACAACAATTCAAGCAATGAGTGACAACCACTTATGTGGTATAATGTTCCCGTTCATTTTTTAAAAAGATATGATTAGAATTAAATCTGGCAATGCTCTAAAATTAAATTAAACATTAATTCATTCGACAACCGTAATCGTAAACTGTCAAAGTAAATCGTTTCATTCAAAGTACGAATGGATTTTGTGTTTTCGGATCTGCTGCGATATTAAAGCTAATTGTTATTGTTTGTTGTTAATTTTGTTGTAGCTATTGTTATTTAAACAGATATTGAGCAAAAAAATATAAGTTAAATTTGCTCAATCATTTACTACATTTACAGCTTTTTTTTTTCCTTCGCATGTATTCAATTCTGTAAAGCAGTGTTGCTTTTTTTTCCTCTGAGATGTTCTTTCGCCAACAACAAATTTCCTCTTAACAGCCACTTGTAAATATAAATAAGGCTTAAATATATGTATAATTTTTTTAATTTCGAGAAAAGTTACTTTTCTCGGAAACGCTGCACCGAATCCCATGTATTCAAAATACCTTGTAGAGACATCTTTCGTTTAATTGTTTCCTTCCAATGACAAGTATGGCAAAAAACTATAGTAATTAGAATATATGTATACATATATATATATATATATATATATATATCATGTACAGAGAGCAACTGCAGGGCTGCCGCTGGCTACTATTTTTATATTCTATTCTTACCACTATTTTTAAAAAATAAATTTTTTAGTATATTTCTCACTTTTCGGAATTATCCGATCATTCCATCGAAGCCCCGCCTCTTATTTCAGATTAGCAAATCCAAATTTATCGACCTGTCCTAAAGCTTCTGGCTCTCGAAGCTGGGAAGACGGGAGGTGCTGGGTTCAAACCCAATCGCGCCCGTCGGCCTAATCGTTCGGAGTTTTTCTCGAACCTTGGATTTCCAAGCGTAAATACGGGTTCGGTTCCTTTAGAAAGACCCCACGGAGGTCACTCCCCCCCCCCCCCCCCCTTAAGGCCTATATCCCTCATGTTGATAATTAGCCGACATAAACACAATTAAGCAATCAAACTTAAGCTTCTGTAATATGGACTTGCTCGCGCCGCCATTTAACCCTTTCAAGGGCAAAGCACTTCCATCGATATATGTTGAAATTACTGAATGGCACCGGAATTTATGAAAAAAATTATTTGGAAATGAAAAAAAGTTACATTTCACATACATAAAAAACAGAAAATTTTATACCAAAATTCTTGTGACACAGCAGCATTTGGGAATTAATATTAAAGGGCTTGATAAACATGCCACAGGTCTTGAAAAGGTTAATTGCTCAAACGTTCGCTTGGTTGGTTGTGTTTATGACGGTCATTTATCAACACGAGGGATATAGGCCCTAAGGGTGGGGGGAGTGCCCTCCGTGGGGTCTTTCTAATGGAGCCTAATCTGTATTTACACTTGGAAATCCAAGGTTCTAAGAAAACCACTAAAACTCCGAACGGTTAGGCCAACGGACGCGATTGGGTTCGAACCCAGCACCTCCCGTCTACCAGCTTCGAGAGCAGAACCTCTCGGCCACTGGTGGGGCCAAAATTCGCTTGATTTGGCGTCTTATCGCGTAAGGTCGCAAGTCAATTTAGTTACTTATACAAAATATAAGAATAAGTAGTTGAAACATTTAATTCTGTCATACATTAAAATGTGAAAGAAATATATGTAATTATATTTTTTTATAGCACTGTATTAAAATTAAAAATTAATTTTCATCAAATAACTTTTTGCGGCTGATACTGCCACAGGGGCGGAATTTAATTTTAATCCACAAATGTCATATTGACACCAGTATTTTGAAACAAAATTTTCGGTTTTTTATGTACATGAAATCCAATATAATAAATTTTATTCTCTGTTATTATTTTTATTGTGATTATTAATTTGATATTTTGATCTCAAGCCGACAACATTGGTCGGGTCAGCTAATTAATTATAAAATAATTGGGTCTTGAATCTGAAAGTTTGCGTTCGGTATTGACCGACACAATGAGACTATTATAAAGAAATATTCAACGGAACCCAGAAAACTTATGTAATATTTTATAATACTAAAATTGCAATCTGCTTTGTTGACTTGCAGGTAACACAACAATTCAAGCAATAAGTGACAACCACTTATGTGGTATAATGATCCCGCTCATTTTTTAAAAAGATATGATTAGAATTAAATCTGACAATGCTCTAAAATTAAATTAAACATTAATTCATTCGACAACCGTAATCGTAAACTGTCAAAGTAAAACGTTTCATTCAAAGTACGAATGGATTTTGTGTTTTCGGATCTGCTGCGATATTAAAGCTAATTGTTATTGTTTGTTGTTAATTTTGTTGTAGCTATTGTTATTTAAACAGATATTGAGCTAAGAAATATAAGTTAAATTTGCTCAATCATTTACTACATTTACAGCTTTTTTTTTTTCCTTCGCATGTATTCAATTCTGTAAAGCAGTGTTGCTTTTTTTTCCTCTGAGATGTTCTTTCGCCAACAACAAATTTCCTCTTAACAGCCACTTGTAAATATAAATAAGGCTTAAATATATGTATAATTTTTTTAATTTCGAGAAAAGTTACTTTTCTCGGAAACGCTGCACCGAATCCCATGTATTCAAAATACCTTGTAGAGACATCTTTCGTTTGTTTCCTTCCAATGACAAGTATGGCAAAAAACTATAGTAATTAGAATATATGTATACATATATATATATATATATATATATATATATATCATGTACAGAGAGCAACTGCAGGGCTGCCGCTGGCTACTATTTTTATATTCTATTCTTACCACTATTTTTAAAAAATAAATTTTTTAGTATATTTCTCACTTTTCGGAATTATCCGATCATTCCATCGAAGCCCCGCCTCTTATTTCAGATTAGCAAATCCAAATTTATCGACCTGTCCTAAAGCTTCTGGCTCTCGAAGCTGGGAAGACGGGAGGTGCTGGGTTCAAACCCAATCGCGCCCGTCGGCCTAATCGTTCGGAGTTTTTCTCGAACCTTGGATTTCCAAGCGTAAATACGGGTTAGGTTCCTTTAGAAAGACCCCACGGAGGTCACTCCCCCCCCCCTTAAGGCCTATATCCCTCATGTTGATAATTAGCCGACATAAACACAATTAAGCAATCAAACTTAAGCTTCTGTAATATGGACTTGCTCGCGCCGCCATTTAACCCTTTCAAGGGCAAAGCACTTCCATCGATATATGTTGAAATTACTGAATGGCACCGGAATTTATGAAAAAAATTATTTGGAAATGAAAAAAAGTTACATTTCACATACATAAAAAACAGAAAATTTTATACCAAAATTCTTGTGACACAGCAGCATTTGGGAATTAATATTAAAGGGCTTGATAAACATGCCACAGGCCTTGAAAAGGTTAATTGCTCAAACGTTCGCTTGGTTGGTTGTGTTTATGACGGTCATTTATCAACACGAGGGATATAGGCCCTAAGGGTGGGGGGAGTGCCCTCCATGGGGTCTTTCTAATGGAGCCTAATCTGTATTTACACTTGGAAATCCAAGGTTCGAAGAAAACCACTAAAACTCCGAACGGTTAGGCCAACGGACGCGATTGGGTTCGAACCCAGCACCTCCCGTCTACCAGCTTCGAGAGCAGAACCTCTCGGCCACTGGTGGGGCCAAAATTCGCTTGATTTGGCGTCTTATCGCGTAAGGTCGCAAGTCAATTTAGTTACTTATACAAAATATAAGAATAAGTAGTTGAAACATTTAATTCTGTCATACATTAAAATGTGAAAGAAATATATGTAATTATATTTTTTTATAGCACTGTATTAAAATTAAAAATTAATTTTCATCAAATAACTTTTTGCGGCTGATACTGCCACAGGGGCGGAATTTAATTTTAATCCACAAATGTCATATTGACACCAGTATTTTGAAACAAAATTTTCGGTTTTTAATGTACATGAAATCCAATATAATAAATTTTATTCTCTGTTATTATTTTTATTGTGATTATTAATTTGATATTTTGATCTCAAGCCGACAACATTGGGCGGGTCAGCTAATTAATTATAAAATAATTGGGTCTTGAATCTGAAAGTTTGCGTTCGGTATTGACCGACACAATGAGACTATTATAAAGAAATATTCAACGGAACCCAGAAAACTTATGTAATATTTTATAATACTAAAATTGCAATCTGCTTTGTTGACTTGCAGGTAACACAACAATTCAAGCAATAAGTGACAACCACTTATGTGGTATAATGATCCCGCTCATTTTTTAAAAAGATATGATTAGAATTAAATCTGACAATGCTCTAAAATTAAATTAAACATTAATTCATTCGACAACCGTAATCGTAAACTGTCAAAGTAAATCGTTTCATTCAAAGTACGAATGGATTTTGTGTTTTCGGATCTGCTGCGATATTAAAGCTAATTGTTATTGTTTGTTGTTAATTTTGTTGTAGCTATTGTTATTTAAACAGATATTGAGCCAAAAAATATAAGTTAAATTTGCTCAATCATTTACTACATTTACAGTTTTCTTTTTTCCTTCGCATGTATTCAATTCTGTAAAGCAGTGTTGCTTTTTTTTCCTCTGAGATGTTCTTTCGTCAACAACAAATTTCCTCTTAACAGCCACTTGTAAATATAAATAAGGCTTAAATATATGTATAATTTTTTTAATTTCGAGAAAAGTTACTTTTCTCGGAAACGCTGCACCGAATCCCATGTATTCAAAATACCTTGTAGAGACATCTTTCGTTTAATTGTTTCTTTCCAGTGACAAGTACGGCAAAAAACTATAGTAATTAGAATACATGTATACATATATATATACATATCTATATATAATGTACAGAGAGCAACTGCAGGGCCGCCGCTGGCTACTATTTTTATATTCTATTCTTACCACTATTTTTAAAAAATGATATTTTTAGTATATTTCTCACTTTTCGGAATTATCCGATCATTCCATAGAAGCCCCGCCTCTTATTTCAGATTAGAAAATCCAAATTTATCGATCTGTCCTAAAGCTTCTGGCTCTCGAAGCTGGGAAGGCGGGAGGTGCTGGGTTCAAACCCAATCGCGCCCGTCGGCCTAATCGTTCGGAGTTTTTCTCGAACCTTGGATTTCCAAGCGTAAATACGGGTTAGGTTCCTTTAGAAAGACCCCACGGAGGTCACTCCCCCCCCCCCTTAGTTCCTATATCCCTCGTGTTGATAATTAGCCGACATAAACACAATTAAGCAAACCAAACTTAAGCTTCTATAATATGGACTTGCTCGCGCCGCCATTTAACCCTTTCAAGGGCAAAGCACTTCCATCGATAAATGTTGAAATTACTGAATGGCACCGGAATTTATGAAAAAAATTATTTGGAAATAAAAAAAAGTTACATTTCACATACATAAAAAACAGAAAATTTTATACCAAAATTCTTGTGACACAGCAGCACTTGGGAATTAATATTAAAGGGCTTGATAAACATGCCACAGGCCTTGAAAAGGTTAATTGCTCAAACGTTCGCTTGGTTGGTTGAGTTTATGACGGTCAATTATCAACACGAGGGATATATGCCCTAAGGGGAGGGGGGGTGCCCTCCGTGGGGTCTTTCTAATGGAACCTAATCTGTATTTACGCTTGGAAATCCAAGGTTCGAAGAAAACCACTAAAACTCCGAACGGTTAGGCCAACGGGCGCGATTGGGTTCGAACCCAGCACCTCCCGTCTACCAGCTTCGAGAGCAGAACCTCTCGGCCACTGGTGGGGCCAAAATTCACTTGATTTGGCGTCTTATCGCGTAAGGTCACAAGTCAATTTAGTTACTTATACAAAATATAAGAATAAGTATTTGAAACATTTAATGCTGTCATGCATTAAAATGTGAAAGAAATATATGTAATTATATTTTTTATAGCACTGTATTAAAATTAAAAATTCATTTTCATCAAATAACCTTTTGCGGCTGATACTGCCACAGGGGCGGAATTTAATTTTAATCCACAAATGTCATATTGACACCAATATTTTGAAACAAAATTTTCGGTTTCTTATGTGCATGAAATGCATTTACTTATTTACAAATAAATTTTATCTTAAATTGCGGTGCCCGTTGTGACATTTGAGGATTTTTAAAAAAAAAAAATCTTGTGCCTGAGAGGAATACTTAGACTGCTAAGGTTAATATTTGCAGATATATTTTACATGGATAATTAAGAAAGACAATATAAATTGAACTTATACTAAATTTTATTTAATGTGAGCATATCGGGTAAGTACGGGAGAGATGGAGCACAGTTTGAGATGGACCAGACAAATGTTTCGTTAATGCTTCGTCCCAGAGATGGTACAACTCTCTTAGTCAGACATTTAAAGATATTTTGTATTGTGTGACCCTTTTTCCTTCAATTCCTACTATTAGTTCACACTCTCCCTATATTTATTTATTTATATATTTATATATCTTGTTCAAATTTTCAATCGTTAATAAAATACTCATTATTCATCCTATCAAGTTGAAATACATTTTTTTAAAAACTTGTACTGGATGACAATTGATGTTAATACAGTTTTTTCAAATATTAATTAATTAATTAAATTTTAATTGATTAATTTCAGTTTTGCATGGGAAACAAAATGGCGGCCATTGGTTATTGAAGATCAATGAAAGTATTTTCAATAAGGGGTTACCGTAGGGGGGGGGGACCCTGTTCTGTCGCCAAATACTGCCAAGTGTGTCGCCAACTGGGCGATATATCGCCAAATTTGGCGTCCAAAATGAGTCGCTAAAAGTGACGCCAACTTGGCGATATCTCTAATATTTCACCAAATTCCCATAGAGTTCCATTGTAAACCTACTTGCTTATAGAAAATCAACAAATTGAGATATTTTAAGGCAACAAAAACTAATATTATCTTAAGGGATTATATTAAATTTTTCTTTGATGACCTACGTAGGAATTTACTTTAAAAACAAAATTTTTATATTACTTGTTGCTTCTCAAAAAACATAATATTTTTTAGCTAAAAAGAATTATTGCTTTTGATAAGTCAAATAATTTGGTAGAAGCGTAAAAATACAACGTTAAAAGCACCAAAAATTTTAAATTTTAAGCATACTGGTTTCGGTAGCATATAGCATACCTTCCTCAGTGCTAAGGATGGCGGAAACTATGGCGGCACTGAGGAAGGTATGCTATATGCTACCGAAACCAGTATGCTTAAATTTTAAAATGTTTGGTGCTTTTAATGTTGTATTTTTACGCTTCTATTATATTGCACCAAGCTCCTTCTTTATAATTATAATTATTAAGTCAAATAATTTATTCATATGGTTATAGTTATGCATTTAAAAGTTATCTGTTTCTATGTGATCTTTCTAGTTTTAATGATAAAATCTCGGGGAACATTAAGGCTTCTAAACAACCTAAAATGGCGACGTAATATCTACAGTGTGGAGTCAGGGTGGGTTATACTTCTCATCTAGGGATTAGGTGATCGTGAGAGATGGACCATGAGTAGACAGGAGCTATTTGATGCACTAAAAATTAATATTTAATGAGAAATTATTGAAAACAGCATGTTTTATTTTTTTTTTTTTAAGTTCCGCATAAGAAAACATAAAATTTTACGTAGGCTTGAATAAAAACTTACACGTAAACTTACACGTGAAAATAGGTTTTATATGCATATAAACATTGCTTAGTAAAATTTGCTTTTGCGTGGTACATTTCAAAGCACAGAGAACTACTACTCAAGGTTCACAATAAGTTTGAATTAAGCTCTGATTCTAGATATTTTCACATACTTCTGTTTAGTCCTCCCACATATTTTTTTTTTTCAAAATAAAGGGTTCGTAGATAATAGTATATGAAAAGACTGTGAACAGAAACAGTGAATACAGGCCCTGACTATCGCACGGGCACACGGGGTCCATGCCCTGCGCACGAAACTTCTGAGCGGCACAAAATTTTGCATAGTTTCGTCTAAATTTTCATTTAAAAAATCATAATTGTGAAAAAATATGATATTGGATATATTAATATGGTGAAATGACCAAAAATACACCTTAATATATAGTAAAAAGCTCATTTCAATAAATAGAAATTATTTTACTTTTTATTACTACAATCGTTTTTCAATTTTCCTAAAAACTTAAGTTTTTGAGTTGACACTTTTCGAATAAGTGTGTAGTAATATGTAAAAAAGACAAAAAACAAATAAACAAAAAAAAAACACTTTCAGTAAATCAACCAATCTAAGGGGGCACAAAAAAATTAGAGTGCCCTGGGCACAGAAACTTGCTAATCGGGCCCTGCGTATATAGTATGTATTTTTATAGCTGGGAAAGTTAAAAGTTGACCCCAAGGTACTCTCGGTCTTAGTTCATTTCACCGAAAACTACAACCGACCTCAAAATGTTAAATATATGCACTTTTGCATTTTAGGGCTTTTTAAAGAAACATCATACACCATACATATATACTGTGAAAAATAAAATATATGTAAATATATGGCTTTTAGACCGCGGGAAAAAATGTGATCCATCTCTCTCGTAACTACACTATATTCACATGCATTCGGCTATATGTTTATTACTTTTACTATGAAGTTATGATATGATTTCTTATTAATATTCCATGGAATAAATTTTATAAGTTCAATATCCAGTTTTTACGATTTAACAGTATATAAAATAACACCTTATCAGGGTTCGCACACTTTAACAACTAAATTTTAAGAGTATTTTCAAAGTGTTTCACTGCAGAAAAATATTGCAAAATCTGTGAATAAAGGTGGTAGTTGCGAATCCCGTGTTTTAAGACTGAGAGCGAGTGTGTCAGCTCCTGCCATGTCATCCCAGAGACAGTGCTAGTCACCGTACTTGGTATAGCGAAAGGCCGTTTTCACGGCCACGTATGACAGTAGCGAACCGGTCGGTGACTTGGTGATTCTGAAGCCCGATCCTGATGGATAGCAACCAGATGCCTGGGACTTCGCCCATAGGTAATATGGCTTTGAGTTCAAATAGCGATGGCAGTATTAGCTTTAAATATAACCCGGATTCTATCCCAGAGGGTAGCGAACTTGACCAATTCTTGATAGGCAAAAATATTGAGTCCATGTCAGATGTGGACGACGAGGTGTTCTCCTTTTTTGATAGCAGCGGAGCATACAATGACCATTATTTTCATAAACATTTTGGCCCTAAATGGGAAGATGGAAAGAGATTCACTATAGCTATGCGTAAGGGCGGTCCCTTACAGTCTTTTAACCCTTTAAAAGTTAGGACAAAGAAAATTAAAAAAGCAAGTAGCAAAATTAGCGTATCAACTGGTTTAGTTGTACCAGGCCGCAAAAAGCGAAGAGTCGGAATGAAAAATGATAAATTAAACTACGAAATTGAACTGGTAGATGATAGCCAATCTGAAAGTATAGAGAAAAATGGCGAAAGCCAATCCGAATTCGGAGAGTCGGAGACCGCTGAGTCGGTTGCTACGATCTCCGAAATGGAGTACCTAGAGGAAAATCCCGTCGAAAATAATGAAAACATCGAAGCTTATTCTAACTTATCGAGTGATAAAGAAAGCAAACCTAACTCCGAAGAAATCAAAGCAGTTAAAAGTATTCTTAAACCACCCAAACCCATCATAGTCAAAAATATTCAAAACTTCGTAAATTTCGCTTCTACTATCGAAAAAGAGTGCGACCCTGAGTTTAATGTCAAAATTGTCCAAGAGGACATAAAAATCTTTCCCTTAAACCCTATTGTTAAAGATAAAATTATTGCTTTCCTTAAAGAAAAAGCGCACAAATTTTACGTTATCCCGGACACTATCGCTCCGATTAAAATTGTTATAAGAGGACTCCCTAAAAATTGTAAACCTGACGAGATTAACGATGAGTTAAAAAATAAAGGGTATGACCCCATAAAAACCGTCCAGATGGTTAGTAGGGTTAATAAGCGAGTTCTCCCCCTATTTCTGACCCACCTATCTAGAAACGAAAAAACCAAGGAAATCTCAAACTTGCGTGAGTTATTCAAAATTCGAATCGAAACCGAAAAGTACAGGACCCCCCATAAAGCAGTGCAATGTTGGAATTGCCAGGGGTTTTTCCACATTAGCACCTACTGCTATATGGACCCAAATTGTGTAGGATGCGGGGGGGCGCATAAAAGCCCTGAATGCCCGAATAGGAAAATTGAAAGCAAAAATGAACAAGATGGTGAAAAAACCGTTAAACCACCGCCGAATTGCTGTAATTGTGGATCCGAACATCCAGCATCTTTTAAAGGTTGCGAAAACTATCCTATCAAACCCAAATTCCGTAAAACTTACGCAGATATCGCAAATAATAAGCAAAATTATCCCAACTCCGAAGAAACTAAAAATAATAGTATAAAAGTTCGTACTTCCCAAAAGGAGCCAAAGATGGCGCCACCAGACCCGGTACAACTATACCAGATTGAAGATTTTAACCTTGGTTTCACTAAAATTGTCAATACCTTGGAAAAAATTAAAATTGAGCTTAAGATTGATTCCTTTTGCAAACTTGCGGAAAAACTCGAAACAATTCTTGATGAAATTGTTAAGCAAGAAGCAGGAAAAAAGACACTAACATTCATGGATCAGATCAGTAAGATCCAGTGCGCTTAATCCTTGCTGTTAAAACTTTTGTAAATATCTCTCTTCTAATTGTAATCATTCATTTTTATTTGTTTTAAATTCTACCATTTGTGTAGGCTTTTCATATCGCATTGTAGTTTTTATTCTTTTTTTAGTGTTAGGAAAATTTAACTTGTAATTAATATGTAAAATGTATGGTCCCGTTTTGGGTCTTTTTTTTTTTTTGAGGGGAGGCTAACTGCCACCGCTGAGCTCTTCACCTGCAGCCGTCCTGGCATCCATGAGTCCATCCGAGTTCTACTTCTCCCATCATCTTATGTGCTCTGATGCAGAGTAGTCTCCAATTGTTATGTCACGGGGATGTGGGGCTGATGTCCCGGGCTCCTCGTAAAACCGTCAGAAGTACTACCGTGTTTTAAAAATTAAATGCAATTTTTCATATCATTAATAATGGTGCCAGAGTCCTTGGAAGTTCCAAGGAGTGTGCGAACCTTGGACTTATTAAAATTTTAAGAAAGTACACAATTTAATAGGGAAGAATGACAACCTTCCGCGTTTTGGATGATCTCCGTTTTCTTTTAATTTCATTTCAATCTCCTCTCCCCTGCACCTCAAAAATTTCAACACCCAGCATGTAAAGTTTAAAATTTAAATATCTTTTTTTTTTCTTCTTCTCTGTCTGCTCACATTTATTACTTTATTCAAACAACAAATACTAGACTGCAAAATTTGGGTTGTGTCATGTTTTTTCGCGTTTGATAATTTATTATTATATAATTTGTAGTATTGAATCCGAAAACGTCCTTCATTTTTTATCACCACGTCTGGATTTTTCGCATATCACTAATTTTAATTTTTTTTTTTTTTTTAAGTCGAAATATTGCGAAATTATGATACTATAAAATATAAAACTTTTTTTTCATAATAATTTATTCATCTTTTGGCTTATACTATGCATTTTACAGCTAAAAGTGTAAAATATTGCATATCTAAAATCCTTACAATTTTATTCGATGTGTGAAAGTTTTTTTTTACCGCTCATGCTCTACTTTTGGCTTTTCATTTTATATTCTCTATGGGGGGTTCATCTCGGTATCCTCCTTTAATTTGACGGTTGATAAGGCTGGAAATTTTGCTGTCGCATTTGTCGTAGAACATTTCCCTTCTTCTGCTAAGGCTTTGACGAATTGGTTTGATAGATTTTCGCTATTTTTTTTTTTTTTTTACTTTTTAACTCTGAAATTGACGATTTGCTAAAACTCCTGACGTGATGGTTAACAAGTAATATAAAAACTTTGTTTTTAAAGTCCATTCCTACTTAGGTCATCAAAGAAAAATTTAATATAATAATATTAGTTTTTGTTGCATTGAAATATCTCAATTTGTTGATTTTCTATAAGCAAGTAGGTTTACAATGGAAGTCTATGAGAATTTGGCGAAATATTAGAGATATCGCCAAGTTGGCGTCACTTTTGGAGACTCATTTTGTTCGCCAAATTGGGCGATATATTGCCACGTTGGCGACAAATTTGGCGGTATTTGGCGACAGAACAGAACAGGGGGGTTTTCCATGGGGGCCTTATAGATATGAAGATGCATTAAATGCTGTTCAATAACCAATGGCCGCCATTTTGCCTCCCATATAAAACTAAAATTAATTAATTAAAATTTAATTAATGAATTAATATTTGAAAAATCTGTATTAACATTAATTGTCATCCAGTACAAGTTTAAGAAAATTTATTTCAACTTGATAGGATGAATAATAAGTATTTTATTAACGATTGAAAATTTGAACAAGATATATAAATAAACATAGGGAGAGTGTGAACTGATAGTAGGAATTGAAAAATGAAGATCATTTTCGTATTAACACTAGAACGGCGGCAAGGGGTCATTTTGACCCCTGCCAAACGAATACATGTCGATTCGAACCAGAAAACTTTTTATAATTTAAAATTAATATATGCTACGCAAAAATAACTTAAATAAATAAGTTAAATAGTTTTAAGTAAAAATTCTGATGTGAAATATTTTTATAAAACTTGAGTAAACTTTCCCGCCGTTCTAGTGTTAAGCGCTAAAAAAATCATAAAAATCAATTTTCAAAAGTTTAAAACACAACCATAACATCAATTTTATAGTATATAAGATTTTTTTACTTTTTATTTTTGAAATGTACGATTTTCAAAAAAATCCTGAAGCGATCTTTAAAAATAAAGGTCATTTTCGGATTAAGCGCTAAAAATACATGAATTATCAAAAGTTAAAAAACACAACCATCGCAGGATTGTGTAATCAATTATTTAACACATTCACGCCGGCGTACATCACCGATGGGTCACGCTTGACTGCCGCATCGGTCGGTGTGCATCACCGGTGGGTCACGCTTGTCTGCCGCATCGGTCGGCGTGCATCACCGGTGGGTCACACTCCACTGTTCCATAGAAGGCGTGTACTACAGGTGGGACACACTCGACTATGCCATAGACGGAGTGCATTACAGTTGGGTCACACTTGAATATTCGAAAATTCAGTAGTAAAAACAATTCAATATTATAAATCTTATACATTCATGACGGGAAACGAGAATTCTCGTTTTCATTCAAAAGATATCATTAACTAAGGGCGTGGCTTCTACCTTTCAGAAAATGCATTTATATGATGTTGTCCATATTTCTTTATATTTTAAGACATTTTATATTAAATTCGTACATATGCAGTCTATAAAATCACGCCTCTAATTAATTTGCTTACTCCTTACGAACTTTCAGACATTCACAATCAACTCTGCTTGTTATATTTGAGTTCAATGTAATAAATATGAGATAGGCGTGTCATTACATACAATGTCTGAATAAGCGAAAGTACCGCGCCGCCCGATGAAGCAAATAATGAATTCAAGAGCCGCCTCACAGCGAAAAACATGAATATAGGCGCCGGCGTGAACGTGTTAAATCCCATTCTTCCAAAATTGCTGATTTCGATTCGTTCTCGCTCCCGAACTGAGCATTCAAAATTTTAAATAGTTAAACATTCAGTTATCTTTGATTTTTTTTTTTCTGTTTTATTTGTAATTTTATGTTAACAGTGAATAAATATTGAGTCGTTAAAATTACACCTAAATTCTTTTCTAAAAATTCTTTTGATATTCGGAATTTTTTTATTCTTTTGTTTGGAGTGATATACAACTTAGGTTACTTTTATTTTCCGCACACTTTATTGATTCAAATGGAGGAAATTCAATATAATGTCACTTTATATGTGAAATTATATCAAATATCACTTAAAAGAAATAGTTGCTATTTAAGGGGGTCCGGGGCTAAAAATTCTCAAAAAAATAAATAAATAAATAAAAAACAATTTTTTTATTGGCTTAAAAAATACTTTTTTAAAAGTTTTTAGCGTTAAATACCAAAAAACGCATGCTTTTATCTTCATTAGATCCAGAGATATAACAACATTTTGCCTTGAGAAGCGATGCATCAGCTACCCTCTGAAGAGAAATTTAACTCCATTTATCTCAGAAAGAAATTTTCACGATTTCCCAACTTTAAAAGAATATATCCAAAGTTACTTGCAAGAAATATATGTATCGAATTTTCAACAGAGATTATATGCTATATTTCCAACAAATTGTCTTCAGAATTTTTAATTTTGAGTGATAATTATGAAAGCATGCTAATTAATGCAAATATCCCTCATAAAAATTCTTGATTTTTTTACTTAAAATTCATAATCAATATTTTAAGAAATCCTAAAGACAACTTAAAATGACACATTTTCTGTACGCAAAAGTGTAAAAATTTTGTAAATCGAGTAAGTACTTCCAGAGTTATATCAAAAGTTAAATATGTTTAAAAGTTTAAAATTTAAATTAAAAAAAATATTTAAAATTTTTCAGATATTTTTTTCCTTACATTTAATATTCTTAATATATTAAAACATGTTTCATAAAAAAATTTCACAACAAATTCTCTATAAATAAAAATATAGAATTTAGAGCCGCGGACCCCTTAAAAGTATTTAATAATAGCAATGTGTTAAGGCTTTGTATCACTCATTTCTTTTTCCGGATCTGAGTTCTGCTTGTGTCCTTTCTTCCCCCCCTTTCTAAACACGCCTATGCCTTTATGAAGCTGTCAACGAGTTGGGGTCAAGCAGGGGATCAGAGGGGAAGCGGTTGGGGGCCAAGTAAGGGAAGAAAACTCCTTTAGGGCAGTCTTTTGGACACAGAAAGAAATGGACAAGAGTTCCTCTACGGGAAAAAAAATAGGAGCGAGCTTTCCAATATTCAGATAATTCCACAGATCGGGCAAAGAGCGTCCAGGGGCTTGATATTGTCCCCCCCCCCTCTCCCCGCCTCTTCATGTACCGTTATTTAAAAAAACTAAACATTTTCGATGCCTTATAAAACATTTTGAAACATTAATGATTTTATATTTAAAATATATAAGCTAAGATACTTTGCATGTAATTATCAATTAAATAAGTTGAGCTGATCTACAATTTTCGTTATATTTTTTTACCATTATCAAGAATATATATGTGTGTGTGTCAGAAAGAAAAGTTTGTCATTCTTTAAAAAATAAAATGTAAAGAAAGAAAAATATTCGTATAAGAGCTATAAAAGAAATTACCTTGATATCCAGGTTTAATATTTAAAAAATGTATAATAAAATTCAAGTAATAAAAAATATATATTATAAATAGTTAGCTGCATCAAGTTTCAAATTTAGGTTTTTAGAGAATGAGACAGATGAAAATAAAATTCATGGCAGCTTTTAATCGTCGTGTTTAAATAAATAAATAAATAAATAAATATTGTTATTTAGAAAAAAAAAAAAAAAAAAAAAAAAAAAAAAAAAAAAAAAAAAAAAGAGGCCGTAGTAAGTTAAAATAAATTCTCTACCCGGCATTTTTAGGTAAATTTCTGATAAAAAGCAAGCATAATTGGTTGTAAATTATAAACCGAAAATTCTTTCACTTCAGTGAATAGGTTAGATTGAGAGCATCCTCTATCACCTTAAAGAAATAGGAATCACTTATGCAATATAGAAATTCGCCATTCAATAATTAATTTAAAAGGAACTAATTAAAAATTCAAGAATTATTTCGATGAAACATTCATGTTATTTACCGTCAAATCTTGACGGGCACTATCTAGAAATTCTAATCTTGAAATTTCAGCTATATAAAAATTTCCTAAACCAAAATTCGGCGGCCACTAAAATCAGGAGTGTCAGTACCCAATTCGCCTATTGTTTAATCAATCCATAGGTGAGCCTGAATTTTTATCCCAAAATTAATGCCACTGTAAGTAATTATATCTTTGTTTTTGTTGTTTTTACTTTCTTTTATCTTTACAAGAAGAAAGTACTGGATTCGTGAAAAATTTCGACTTTCGGTTTTCGACAGATTTACACGTTTTAGGGGTCAGATATTCCGAAAAACATGTTTTTACAAAATGTCTGTCTGCCTGTATGTGACAAAAATTTTGTGGGCGCTCTATCTCAAGAACTAATGCACGGAATTTAATAAAAATTTATATTCAGTTAGTCCCTGATATAACTCGCTGCTGATTAGTTTTTGGTGTAAATCGCTCAACAGGTGGCGCTGCTATGCAGCCTTTTTCACGATTACCGCAATGGCTCAATCTCCAGAACTAATGCACGGATTTTCATCAAACTTCAGATTCAGTTAGTCCTTGACACGAATTGAAGTTTTGTAAATTTTGGTGTAAATCGCTCAACAGGTGGCGCTGCTATCTGCATTTTTTACGATTTCCGCAATAGCTCTCTCTCAACAACTAATGCTTGGATTTTCATCAAACTTCAGACTCGAGTATACTTTGATATGAATTAGTGCTGTTTGTGTTTTGGTGCAAATCGCTCAACAGGTAGCGCTGCTATGCTGCACTTTTCAGAATTTCCATTATAGCTGTATCTCAAGAACTAATGCAATAATTTTCACCAAACTTCAGAATCAGTTAATCCTTGACTGGAATTGACATTTTGTACATTTTGGTGTAAATCGCTCAATAGGTGGCGCTGCTATGCTGTATTTTTCAGAACTTCCACTATAGTTGTATCTCAAGAACTAATGCACGAATTTTCATCAAACTTTAGAATCAGTTAGTCCTTGACATGAATTGACATTTTATACAGTTTGGTGTAAATCGCTCAACAGGTGGCGCGTGTGATTTCCGCAATAGCTCTATCTCAAGAACTATTGCTTGGATTTTCCACAAACTTTAGATGCAGGTGTACCAGGACATGAATTAGTGGTGTTTATGTTTTGGTGCAAATCGTTCAACAGGTGGCGCTGCTATGCTGCATTTTTCAAAATTTCCCCTATAGCTCTATCTCAATAACTAATGCACGAATTTTCATCAAACTTCAAATTCGGATTTACTTTGATATGAATTGGTGCTTAATTGATGTAATTTCTTGTACTATTTAAATGATTTAATTGACGTGATTTATATAGAAGAAAGTTTTGTGATGGCCACAACATACTAGTTTCATATTAGAAAATATCCTGAATTACAGTATTTTTTTTTTTTTTTTTTTTTTTTTTTTTTTTTTCTTCTCAGCTGGTTGTTAGTTGCTCATGGAAGATTATCCGAAAACTAATTTAACTGCTAATACTTTGGATAGATTTTGTTGGAGCATTGGATTTGTACATTCGTAAGGTCTCTTTTATTTATTTCTCTATTTATTAATACTTTTTTACGATGACTATAAAATGAGAAAATTGAAGCAATATAAAGAACAAGAAAACTGCACATAACTATAAATGTTGAGTTCGGATTAATTTTAAAAAGAATTATTGGATTCGAGTCGGGCATAACCTGGCGTGCGTTAGATTCTACACTGTGATCCATATTTGTTCTAATTTCGCTGGTCTTGTAAATTTTAAATCTTTTACGTATTTTTTTTCTTTTCTTGTTAACCCTTTGTCTACCGACAGTACTTATAAGTATCATTAAAATAACTTGTTATAAAATTTATTTAATACATCGATTAGTTGTGATACAGTTTAGAATGAGTTATAGATACATTACTTTATCTTAATTATGGGTTACACAAAACAAAAATATTTTTAAAAGGATGATTTATTTTTCCTTTTCAGATTTCTTGGCATAGGGGGTCGAGAGGGGGAATTTTTCAATTCGGAAATACTTTTTATATTTCTATTGTAAGAATATTATGTTTGTACATTTCCTAATTCTACAGAATACTAATAAAAGTGTGAGTGGTGTTATAAATATTGCACAAAATCCCTATAAATTCAAATTTAATTAATCCTTCTAAATCTTTCAATCCTTCTAAAATTTAGTAAATGATTATTTAAATCTTTTAATGTAGTTTAAACAATTCACGAAAAATGCTTTAGAAGATGAAATATTCATAATTCAGTACATAAAGGGTTAAAAATTATCCTAGTTACAATTAAATAGCATATTGAATTGATACTCATTCAAACAAGTTTGAATTTTCTTATTTTATTATTCAGTAAGATTTATAATCTTCTAAATATGGTATTGAAATATTTAAATGGATTCTAGACCGAAAGTAGGTTTTTAAATATTTTTAATAATTTAATAATAAATTTAATAATAAATTAATAATAACATAATTTAATAACAATTTTAAATAACATGATGAATTAATGAAATAATGAAAATGATTACTATAAATAAGCAATCAAACCTTCACTTAAATTGCAAATTAACATGGACGATATTTTAATTTCTTTTGCTGTTAAATGGTTTTTTTTTTTTTTAGACATTCTAATTAAGTTATAAATAGCATAACAGTTTTCTTTTCTTTTTCTTCTTGCAAATGCAAATAATGTATTTTTCTGAAAACGGATATTTTAAATTTATTTTAGAGAAAGAAAACACAAAAAAAAAGTGACCTTGTCCTCTTACGGACGTGTGTTTATATTGGCTGACGTTATAATTTCGATATCGAAACGCGTCCTTTAAATTTTATGGTGATTTACACAAGGTTTTATTACTTCATAGCTCATAATTGTTTGGATTACATTGGTCTTTTTAAATTTTTAATCTCTTATTTACCCCTTTCTCTCTAAAAATTATCCTAGATACTATTACATTACATATTGAATTGATACATTCACACCAGTTTCATTATGAATTTTCCTTTTATTATTCAGGAAGGTTTATAATCTTTCAAATTTTGAATTGAAATATTTAAATGGATCCTACACCAAAAGTAAGCTTAAATAACTTAAAATGCGTGGATAGTATTTTGAAAATGATTAGTATTAATAAGCAATCAACAGCCAGGCTTGCC
This sequence comes from Maratus speciosus, assembly GCA_963932465.1. NCBI lineage: Eukaryota > Metazoa > Arthropoda > Arachnida > Araneae > Salticidae > Maratus > Maratus speciosus. The sequence goes on from OZ010799.1 coordinate 313,348,691, forward strand.
AATTTTGTGTCTTTACATTTAAAAATGAGTCAGAAAATGTATCAAAAAGTATCTCGTTTGTTGAACCATAAATTTGAGAACCATCTAAAATTTATTTTAGGGGACCAAAAAAAAATATGTAGATAGATAGATATAGTTATTAATTTTTATTTTAAAAGGGTGTCACATATTTAAAAGGTATGTGTGCGTCGGCGGGGGGGGGGGGGGGGTAAAAACTACTTGTTTCCTTGAAACCTAATAAGATCTGAAATTCCGATGCATGCAAGGATGGAAATGTTTTCGTAGGTGTATCAAAACTACTTGTTGAAAATTGAAGAAAAGCGTATATATTTAAAAATATATGCGTATAGTGTTTTACGTAGTTTTATTTTCTAGAAATTATAATATGTTATTCAGAGAAAAGACGTTCGGGGGAAAAAGCAGTATTTAGAGGAGAAAAAATGTTTTGCTACGTTTTAGTAAACGAAGCAACTGAAACGAAATAATCATGTAACATTTATATAAAAGGCAATTATAATCTAATGCACAGTAAGAGACTTCTATGTATTATTTGAAATCTAAAAGCTCTTTATATGTATTTTCAATAATAATAATAATACCATACTTGCCAACTAAATTTCGGTAAAACTCAAAAGATTTTGGGCAAAAAATCAGAAGAAATCAGAAAATTTTGGCGAAAAATCAGAAGAAATCAGAAGATTTTTTAAGTTTTATAACACTTTCAGTAAGGATTAAAAACAGCTGAATCCTTATAAATAAACAAATTTCAAAGAGAAATTCGAATAAAATATTCACTAATTTGCAATTACACAATATATATTATGACAAAAAAGAATAACTTGAATATATTAAAAATTACTATGTATTTTTTTTTCTTTTAATATTCATAGATATCCCACCTTTCACTTTAAAAAACACTTCTGATTCCTATTTTTTTTTTTTTTTTTTTTCTTTAGGGTGATTCTGAGTAAAAAAAGAAAAAAAAATCTGAAATTCACAGCAAATTTTCTGAAAAGTTACAGCAGGAAGGGGGGGGGGGGGGAATCCACTTCCGACACTAGCTGTGCGTTTTTTTCAGCGGCCCTTTGACGAAATTCGCGATCTTTAGACGAAATTTTTGTTTTTTTCGCAATCTTTTGACGAAATTTGTGGAGGTTTTTCGCAATTTTTTGACGGAATTTTTTTTCGCGATTTTTTGACGAAATTTGCCGTTTTTTCGCGATCTTTTGAAGAAATTTCCCGTTTTTTCGCGATCTGTTGACGAAATTTGCCATTTTTTGCGATCTTTTAACGAAATTAGCGTTTTCCATGCGATCCTTTGACGAAATTGGCAATTTTTCTGCAAACAATTGACAAAATTAATTTTTTTCGGCGAAGATGTCGAAATTCGCGATATTTTTTAAGTCCGAATTTTCGAATTGGTGGCCGATTTTTTTTAATTTTCGGAAATGAATGCCTTAAATTTTCGAAAAATTCGGACCAAAATCACCCCTACGCGTTGTTTACGCAATCTTTTGACGAAATCAGCGTCTTTCCCGCGATCGTTCGGCGAAATTTGGGCTTTTTCCGCGGTCCATCGGTGAAATTTGGGTTTTTTCCGCGATCCTTTAAAGGAATTCGCGTTTTTACGTGATCTTTTTACGGAAATAGTGTTTTTACGCGATCTTTTGACGGCGCTTTTTTACACGATCTTTTGACAAAATTCGCGTTTTTTTCTCGATCTTTTCACGGAATTCATGTTTTTACGCGCTCTTTTGGGAGGATTCTCGTTTTTTACGCGATCTTCCGACAAAATTTGCGTCTTTCCCGCGAACCTTCGGAGAAATTTCGGGTTTTCCCGCGATCCTTTGACGAAACTCGCGTAAAAAGCGTAAGAAAAGGCCGAAAATCGGAAGAAAATGGCGAAAAGCGGGAGAAAACCCATTACGCGCGTAAAATCGGAAAACATGCCGATTTTTCGAAAGAATTCTGAAAAAATTGGAAGTGTTGGCAGCTATGTAATAGCATACAATTATATAAAAGAAATAAAGAAGAGGTTAAGCATATGATTAAATTTTAAGTATTTTCATCAATAAGGAATTTTTTATCATAAAAAATATTCACATATTTACTTTTCGTATGTGCTAAATTTTATTATTTTAGCACTTTTATAAAATTTTGCTGACGTACTAGTCGATATACATGTAAGAAGTAAAACCTATAAGTAATAAATAGTGTCTCAAAATGATTGTAACGCATTTTAATTTTTCAACTGTTGGAGATATATAAACAATGTAAAAAGCAAAAGTGTGCCAAATAAGGCAGGGATTAAGATTGTATTGATGAAATAGCCCTGCCATTCATTTTCAAAAGGGTACATATTTTAAACTTTCATACGGTACCTAGATCCTATTAATTATATATAAAATCAAACTCTTGCAAGTACAACAGTACCGAATTAAGAGACTTTGAATTTGAAAAATTTTAATAATATTTTGAAAATTAATGGCAGGACTATTTCGTCAACATAACTTTAATTTGTACCTTATTTTGAACACTGTTGCAATTTACATATGTATCTCTAACATGTTAATGATTAAAGTTTATTTCTATCTTTGTATTGGGACACTCTGTATACTTAATTTTGTACAATATATTAGTCGAAGTTTTCCAAACTTTTCAATTTTTTCTCTATAGCAAAAAATAAGGACAAATTCTGCATTTGTGATTGGCAGAACAATAATAAGGAAACAGCTATTATCTTCTACACTTAGAATTTGAAAGAGATTGGAGAATGTGTTGGATAAATAACACAATTTATAGTATTTAAGTTAGTTCTATTATTTTTTACGAACATTTTAAATTTACATTTATGAGAAAAGAAAACTATAAATTACAAAATACGCGAAATTAAATTCTACATTATGCTACAAATGAGGGGTGAATAAAATTTATTTTAAATAAATAAAAGTTAATCACAAATATTTTAATTGCCTTTCTTCTTTTAATTTATTCATTTTGCCGTTCACCCCCCCCCCCTTTTTTTTTTAACTGTGAACTTCAGGTGCTTTTAAAATATAGGGTTTATCTCTTATGGGCTTGGAAATTGTACGGAATGGATCAATTATTTTTGGTAGAAGACAGTCAAAATAAAAATCTTTTAACTTCTTTTTTATTTCTGTCTCACGGAAAGCGAGTATTTATTCAACTTTCATTTTGGTGTCCAAAAGACAAAAGCACAGGCATCCCTTTTTTTAAATATGCAGTTGTTCTTGCAAGTGATATTTATGTTTTTTATTTATTTATTTTACAACAGATTTCGTTTTATCAGTTTTCAAAATGCTAGTATTCTCTTAAAAATAATTTGCAGAGCAAAAAATTTTACAACTCTATACAAGTTCGGACTTTTTCCACTTATACGATAAAGCTAGAAAATACCCCGCCGCGACATTCGATCTCTTTGATGTCAAAGGTCAACTCCCACCCTCTCTCCTCGTTTGATGGATGTTCTGAGGGGGGAGAGGAAATTTTCCAATATTTGTCGAATATCTGAAGTTTAAATAAACATAAACTAAAAATTTTAATTTGTATGAATGGATGAAAATACAGGCTTTCTTGTGTTGTTTTCAAAATTTTAAAACTCCAAATAGAATTGAAGTTATTTAATGTTATTTACATTTCGCATACTTCTTAAGACTTTAGCATTAAATTAAAAAATAAGTATACATTTTAAAATTATTTTGTCAACTAAAACAGAAAGCGACATCTTTTAAGAAGTGCACACAGAAAAAATGAGTTAAAAATATTAATTTTCTGATGAGATATTAGACAAATAAAGAGGCATTAAATGGCCATTGGTTTAACATTGGAGAGGAAATCTAAAATCTGAGTGATAAGGGGCCTTAATGCATTCAGCAGTAATAATTCCTTCTTGCTCAGCCCCCGCACAAGCGAGAGTGGAGTGCAGACAGAACCTCTTATCAACAAAAATAGTGGAAAGCATTTTTTCTCTTTTATTTACTAGTAAACACAAGTATCATTTCAAACATACTTCGCATATGGTTTCTCGAACAGCGGATTATATATGCATATGCATATGACAAAAGAATAGGAATGCCGAATGTTGGCGTATTTTACATTTTCCCTTTCTACTAAGCGTTAAAAAAAGCAGTAAATTCGAATTCGAAGCTGACGAATTCGGCGCCCACCATGGCCCAATTGATCTAATGTGGCAGAAATTTTCAGGATAAAGCATAAGTTACAGTCATGAAATTAGGTTTTGTTTTCAAAATGAACATTGAGTACTTATAAAAGAGTGTTGTTTTTTTTTTTTTTAACTATTTTTACTTTTATATTTATTCATAAATTATTCCATATATTTTACCCTTAAAAGATTAAATTTTGTAAAATCCGTTTTTCAGTAAGATGTAACTTTTAGAAGTAACTTTCGTGCCTAACATCGAATTCTTAAGTAATGAAATGAGACTTGATGCTAATTGGATTCTAAAAATGACGCCATTTTTATTACTTTCTTTTATCTTTACAAGAAGAAAGTATCGGATTTGTGAAAATTTTCGCATTCCTGTTTTCGCCGGATTTACACGTTTTAGAGGTCAGAGATACCGTAAAATATGTTTTTACAAAATGTCTGTTGGTGAGTCTGTCTGTCTGTATGTGCCATAAATATTGTGGCCACTCTTTTGCAAGATCTAAGGAACGGAATTTAACACTAGAACGGCGGGAAAGTTTACTCAAGTTTTATAAAAATATTTCACATCAGAATTTTTACTTAAAACTATTTAACTTATTTATTTAAGTTATTTTTGCGTAGCATATATTAATTTTAAATTATAAAAAGTTTTCTGGTTCGAATCGACATGTATTCGTTTGGCAGGGGTCAAAATGACCCCTTGCCGCCGTTCTAGTGTTAATAAAAATTTAGATTCAGTTAGTCTCTCATATAAATAGGTGCTGATTACGTTTTCGTGTAAATCGCCCAACAGGTGGCACTGCTGTGCTGCGTTTTTCACGATTACCTCAATAGCTATATATCAAGATCTAATGCACGGATTTTCATAAAACTCCGGGTTCAGTTAGTCCATGATATAGTTTGGTGTTGATTACTTTTTGTTGTAAATCGTCCCACAGGTGGCGCTACTATGCTGCATTTTTCACGATTTCCGCAATAGCTGTATCTCATGAGCTAAAGCCTGAATTTTCATCAAACTTCAGATTAAGTTAGTCCTTGATACAACTTAGTCCTGTTTAGCTTTGGTGTAAATCGCCCAAAAGGTGGCGCAGCTATGCAGAATTATTTATGATTTCCGCAATAGCTCTTTCTCAAAAACTGATGCATGGATTTTCATCAAACTTCAGGTTCAGTTATAAGTTTACATAAGTTGTTGCTGATTAGATTTTAGTGTAAATCGCCTAACTGGTGGCGCTGCTATGCAACATTTTTCAGGAAGTATTAACATGTGCGATATAAAAGAAAGTTTTGGGATTGCCACGTCCGACTAGTTTGTTTTTGGCGGTTCGTGGATAGTTTTGTACTTCAAACGGACATGTACGGAATGTTTTTTACCGAATTTATTGAAGTTAAAATTAAAACATTATATGTTTAAATTTTTAAGCTTATAAATCTGCACATCAGGGGCCTTAACGTCAACTGTGCAAGTCATTGTTCTTTAATCTCACTTTGCATAATATTTAACATCCTACAATCCACAATTACTTATAAGCGTATCAGAACTGCTGGAAAATAAACCTTCTAGGCTTACGATTTTTGTTATACGGAAAGATATAAAAATTTGAAATTTGACATGGCGGTTACTTTTAAGATTCAAAACCTCGCTAAGAATGTTTTTTTTTTAATCGAAATGTGAAAGGGTGAAATGTACAGAAAAGTTCTTCAAACGTCCAAGTTACGATTTCTATGAAATTATTATGGACAGAGACTCGAAATTTTACATGGCTGCTACTTTTAAGACGTAAATACTCGCATAGAACAGTTTTTAAAGGAGCTTCAAAATTTAAAAGTGTGAAATGCGCGAAAAGCTTTCTGAAAACGTTCTAAATGCTGTTTCTGTGGAACTGGGAATAAAAACGGGAAGGGAAAACTGATGGGTCTGCTACTTTTAAGACACGCCCACAATACATATATGTTATTTTTTTTTAACTCAAAATTTGACAGCAGGCACGGGTTTGGGGGGAGGGGGGGGGATATACGATGTTTGTTATACTTCTTGGAATAGGAACTTGAAATTAGGCATGGCGTTTTTTTTTTTTTTTTTTTTTTTTTTAAGATACAAATGTTTGCTAATAATAGTTTCTAAAAAAATTCTAAATGTAGGTGAAATGAGCGGAAAGCATTATAAAATTGTTCTAAATTACAATTCCTATAGACTTTTTAGGGATAGAAACATTAAATTTATCAGGCTGTTACTGTTAAAACTTAAATATTTGCACTGGATAGTTTTAAAACCGATAAAAGCTAACGGCGTGTTGTTTTTAAATTTTAGCAAACTTTTTTGCAAACCACCAATGTAATAAATTTTCTTCTCCGTTATTATTATTATTATTTATTTATTTATTTTGGTGGTGATTATCAATTTGATGTTTTGTTCTCAAGCCCAAACATCGTCGGGCGGGTCAGCTAGTTAATTATAAAATCATTGGGGTCTTGAATCATAAAATTTGCGTTTGGTATTGAACGAATAAATACACAATGAGAACGTCTTGAAATATAAGCAACTCAACCCAGAAATATTTAAAGAAAAATGCGTATTAATTAAACTTGTATAAATAGGTTGCTTCCGCTCATGTGGGACATAGGTCCCGCGATCCTCGGCTCAAACCTCTTCATATCGTCGTCGCGTATATCGTCGGTATGTTATTCTTTTACATATATACATTGAAATAACGAGCGAGTGCCACTCTCCACATGTGTGATTGTGGTACAAAGTTCTCCTTGTTGAATTTTTGAAAAGAAATAATTTGAATTAAATCTGGATGTGTGTCAAAATTAAGTTTGAAATTAATTCATTCAACAATCGTAAAACTGTCAGAGGCTGTTGTATCATTCAGAGACTATTCTTTTCGTATGAATGGTTTTGTATCTTCGGAACTGCTACAATTGTAACCTTTAAAGCTAAGCGTTATTGTTTGTTGTTAATTTATTGTATGTATTATTATTTAAACAGATATTGGGCTAAAAAATATAACTTAAATTTGCTCAATCTTTTATTACATTTGCAGTTTTTTTTTTTTTTTCATTGGCATGTATTCAATTCTATGAACAAGTATTGTTTCTTTATCCCCTGAGATGTTCTTTAGCCAACGATAAATTTCCTGTTAACAACTGCTTATAAATATAAATAATGCTTAAAAATACAGGGTGTCTATAAAAGGTTCTAACACATTTTAATGTTTAATAATTCATAAAATAATTAAACATTCAAAGACAGGGCCCGATTAACATCTGAATCAGGGGGGAGCACAGTATCATTTTGGGAACCCCTTTCATTTGCGAAAATTGTCTTAATTCTACATACATGGAAATTCATCAATGCTACTAAAATTATTTCTGGAAGTGGCTTAGCCGAGTTCACATATATTTTATTAAACAGTTTTTTTATATTCCCTGTGTATTCTTTAAATATATTTAGTACGCATAACTAGTTGTATGCTCAACTAGTCATATATGTTTTCTAACCAGCGCATCAGGATGTCGTATGATTGGTTAACAGCCTATTGAATTGATTCGTATTTCCCGGTTAGATAAGTTTCCTGAAGTAGTGTATGGATATTATTTTGTGTTCAGCAGACTTCCCTTTGAAAAGGAAAAAAAAAAAAAAAAAAAGCAATTTAACAAATTACAACGACCATTTGGAAAATGATTTTTTCAAAGACTAAAATTTAAGACCTAAAAAATCGCACGGAGTTGATCATACATTATGTACGCCATGGATTAAACATTAACATTCCTGGATCTATCATGAACACATTTTAAAAGAAATTTCAGTTTCAGAATTTTCGGTACTGTAAATTTTTTAACTTCTACGGAGCTGGTCATACATTACGTACGCCATGGATTAAACATTAATATTCCTGGACCCATTTTAAATGAAATTTCATTCTTAAACTTCTAAACATCCCACAATATTACTTTTTATATCGTCGTATAGAGAAAAAAATGCATTTTTAATTGCAATTTTGTTTGAAAGCTGTATCTGAATTTGTTTCTGAGTTATTATTATTATTTTTTTTTTTTGTAGTTTTTATTACTTTTTTGTCTTAGTGGTAACAGAAGTATCCATCTCTGTTGAAAGTAAAGGGAAAATACAGATTACTGTATAGACCAATCAGAAAACGAATAAAATGCGGGATTCCGCTAATAAAACGCTTCAGATATGTTTTTGATTTCCTACCCTGACCGAGGACAATAACCATTTTTCCAAATGGTTAATAAAAATGCAAAGTAAAAAATAAAAATAGTAGTTAGAGAATAAGAATACCTTTTCACAGTCATTTAGGGCCCCCTCTTGAATTTTAGAGGAGACGCTCGTGCTTTATGTGCCTATTGGATAATCAGGCCCTGTTCAATGGGTTTTATGGCCCTTGTCAGTGAATGTCCACATGTGTGCCCTTCGTCGCACGGAAAATATGAAGACGGTAGTCGCTATCACGCCAGGTACGGGCAAACATGTCGGCATCCACAGCGGTTATTGCGCTCAATACCAACATCACCCGTGTAGGTGATCTTACCCTTTAATTTTCTCAATCTTTTATTACATTTACAGTTTTTTTAGCCTCCGGTACGGTATGCTATTTCTTTCTCCCAGCTTATTTTGTGTCCAAAAAATAACGTTAGCATACATAAGCTAGCTGTAAAACCAAGCATTACGATTAAATGCTCTTTAACAATTTTTTAAACTTCTAAGCATAGCACATTTTCAATTTTTATACCGTCGTATCGGAAAAAAAAGTTCTTTTAAATGCATTTTTTTTTTTTTAACTGTATCTCCATTTATTTTTGAAATATTAATTTTTTTGTAGTTTTTGGAGCCATTTGCTTAATATTGGGAACGGAAGTACTCCATTTCTGTAGAAAGTAAAGGAAAAATAGTTTTAAAATAGTAATTCTGTATTTTTGTTGCCATTTTCTCGTAACAACCGAAAGAAAATGTAATTAAAATACGTGCTACTTTGAAAAAAGTATAAACGAATGATTTCTCTTAAAACAATGGAGCTATTATATGCTATATTCAATTGTAAGTATCTATGAATCATTAGATAGCCTTTTTTTTTTTTTTCGATTTTCTTGAATGACGAAATCTTTTTGGTGCACCCAGGTAGCACAGCAATATCGGCCAATATCGGGAACAGCGATTTCGCAATATCGGCCAATATCGGTATACCAATATTGGCCGATATTGCATGGCAAACTTTTCTTCCAATATTGGCCTATATCGGCACCCAATACCGGCCGATATCGGGAAACGCCGGACCGGTCGATATCGGTGAACATTGGACCGGCCGATATTGGTCAAACTCAATTCGGCATTACAAAACGACAAAACTTTTGTTTCTTAATATCAGGTAATCAATAGGGAGATATTGATTACCTGTCTTGACATAGTATTGGTAATAAATATCTCTTTATATTAGGGGAAAAAGTTGGCCATTTTATATTGATGAATCCAGGTTTGAAAACATATGCATATAAATATATATTTTTTAACTATTTCAATTTTTTTTTTCTTTTGCTATTATAGAAATATATATTTATATATTGTTTATATGGAAAATCATAGCTAAGTTCACTGCCATGATAATGTAAAAAAATATTTAAAAGAAAAATTTTTCATGATTATGTTGAAAGTGGTAACTCTGAAATAACCCAAAAATTTTGGAGAATTTTTTTTTCTTTTATTAAAAGGTGTATCTTTTTACGAAAATTAATTATATCTATAATACCAATTTATGGAAATGGTAAAGTTGAAAAGTGTTTATATTGTATTATTTGAATAGAATAACTTTTATTACCATATAAGCAATTTTGATATTTTTTTTAATATAATCAATAAAAATATTAAACATATTAAAATTTAAAAAAATATTTTACTGAAATGATTTATTCTTTTCTGCCTTTACCATAAATATAGATGTTCAAATTTGTTTAACTGTATTGATGTATACATTTTGCAAGGAAAAACAATACTAGTAAAAGTTAGTCAAAAACAATTTATGTTAGGGGACACAGTACCCTTTAAACTACTTTTTCAATTTTGAATAATACTGTAATATCTGTAGTGACATTATATTTAATACTATAAAGCAAATTAAATTTCATGTAATTTCAAAAAATCTTGCCTATTTCTATTTAACTAAAATTCAAATTTAAAAAAAATATATTTTTTTTAAAAATCCAAACTGAGTTTTTAAATATCAATATTTTCGTTTCAAATTTTTTTCCCCACATTCCTTAGATTATACTACATAAAACTGTGCCATGGATTTTTAGATGTATGGGATATTACATTTAATATAAATCTTTTTTTCTTTTGTATAATAAAATATCAAGGAAATTCAACAAACTCATAATTGAAATTACAGAAATTTCTGAAGCAAAAAATATTCATTTTAAAAAAGTAGTAGGGATTTTTAAAAAGTTAAAAATTATTCAAAAAATTTAAATTTTAGTTAAATAGGCATTTTTGTAAGATTAAATATATATATATAGTTGCATTATAGTATTAAACATAATGCCACCACAGATATTACAATACTATTGAAAACTGAAAAATAGTTTAAAAGGTATTGGGTCCTCTTAAGTTACATATGCAAAATTCTACCTTTGTTCTTTTTTCAAACTTAACTTTAATTAATTATTCCTACCCAATTAACTCAGAAGAAAATTTATATGTTATCTGTATGACCAGACCATCATCCCGAATCAGAGTATGAACTTACCGATTCTATATGTGTTAGAAGATGAATACTCTCTCTCTCTTATGTTCACTCTACATTCTGGTGGTTTCTCTTTTTTTTTTCTTTCCAATGTTCAATGTTCTACATTGAAATATTAACTTTTTGAAAAACTCATAAGTAAATGCTACTTTCCTCATTAAAAATTCATATGTAAAATTATGTCCGTAATACCAATTTGTGGTTGTAGTGAGGTTGAAAAATTGAATATTTAAAAAAATCAATTTATCATAAGCAGATTTCCATATTTTATTTTCACATAATCAATAAACACTTAACCATTATCAAAATAATAATAATAATAATAATAATGTAGATGAAATGATTTTTTTTTTTATGTCTTTACAATAAACGTTAGCATAGTATTTATATGCAGTAGAAGATCTTTACAATGCAAACCAAAGCATGCAACATTTTGCGTTATATAGGTCATTTCACACAACATTAAAACTTACCTTGTAAATACGGCAATATACAAAACAATCGCAGTAGATATTTATATTGCATTCCTTAGGACCAAACGTTGTGCAGGTTAAAAAAATTTTGCATAATATTGATCATTTCACATATTGTTAAATCGCCTATAAAAAGTATCCAAACATGCTGGGACAAAATCATCACATTACTTAATCCCAAAATTTTTACATTTAATAATAGCAATATTTTCATTTAAAAAAAAAATCTGAATTAAGGAAATAAAGATGAAATAATGTTTTAAATTTAATCCTCTAAAGGGTGTCAATATTTTTGCAATATGGATTACAGGTGCTTTTTAAGTACAAAATTCATTGCTTACATCTCAGAAACTGTGCATTATATAGGATTATAAAGATCTTCTGTATAAATGAAATGTTACTCCCTCTCTCCACCACACCTGAAAAAAAATTGGTACTTTTTGGTTAGCCATGTGCCAGTGTTATATTTACATACACATAAATGCGCATGTGTGTGTACATATATGTGTATGTAAAAATAACACTGGTGCCGGCAAACCAAAAACTACCAAAAAATGCAAGCGAAATTTGGTTGAAAACAGTAAATCCACTGTTGTTGTTTTTTTATTCATTTAACCAACTTTATTTTAGTTACTCCTATATTAAAAATTAGTAAAACATTAATTTATATTTTAGTTTCAAAATTTTTAAATATTCAATTAATTTAAAACAAAATTTACATTTTATCTTTATACTCCCTTCATTCTGAATGAGAGTCTGAGCTATACTACTGGGGTATAAACACTTTGATGGAATTTTTTCATAAAAAAAAAAAAACAATTGCCAGCAAATATTGAGCAAAATTTTTAAGTTTTCATGGCAGTGTAAAATTGAAAGTGCAACTGAAATGACCATTTAAAAGAATAAAAAAGTATGTTACAAACAATGTCATTAAACTAAGCGAGAAAATCTATTCTGGAATTAAAATTTTAATAGTAAGTTTGATATTTCCATTTGTAATGTATTCATATGAAGTAAAAATAAAATCTTTCTATTTTTAATGTACATACGTGTATAACAGGTGGCACTGCTGTGCTGCGTTTTTCACGATTACCTCAATAGCTATATATCAAGATCTAATGCACGGATTTTCATAAAACTCCGGGTTCAGTTAGTCCATGATATAGTCTGGTGTTGATTAATTTTTGTTGTAAATCGTCCCACAGGTGGCGCTACTATGCTGCATTTTTCACGATTTCCGCAATAGCTGTATCTCATGAGCTAAAGCCTGAATTTTCATCAAACTTCAGATTAAGTTAGTCCCTGATACAACTTAGTCCTGTTTAGCTTTTGGTGTAAATCGCCCAAAAGGTGGCGCAGCTATGCAGAATTATTTATGATTTCCGCAATAGCTCTTTCTCAAAAACTAATGCATGGATTTTCATCAAACTTCAGGTTCAGTTATAAGTTTACATAAGTTGTTGCTCATTAGATTTTAGTGTAAATCGCCTAACTGGTGGCGCTGCTATGCAACATTTTTCAGGAAGTATTAACATGTGCGATATAAAAGAAAGTTTTGGGATTGCCACGTCCGACTAGTTTGTTTTTGGCGGTTCGTGGATAGTTTTGTACTTCAAACGGACATGTACGGAATGTTTTTTACCGAATTTATTGAAGTTAAAATTAAAACATTATATGTTTCAATTTTTAAGCTTATAAATCTGCACATCAGGGGGCCTTAACGTCAACTGTGCAAGTCATTGTTCTTTAATCTCACTTTGCAAAAAATTTAACATCCTACAATCCACAATTACTTATAAGCGTATCAGAACTGCTGGAAAATAAACCTTCTAGGCTTACGCTTTTTGTTATACGGAAAGATATAAAAATTTGAAATTTGACATGGCGGTTACTTTTAAGATTCAAAATCTCGCTAAGAATGTTTTTTTTTTTTTTAATCGAAATGTGAAAGGGTGAAATGTACAGAAAAGTTCTTCAAACGTCCAAGTTACGATTTCTATGAAATTATTATGGACAGAGACTCGAAATTTTACATGGCTGCTACTTTAACGTTCTAAATGCTGTTTCTGTGGAACTGGGAATAAAAACGGGAAAACTGATGGGGCTGCTACTTTTAAGACACGCCCACAATGCATATATGTTATTATTATTTTTTTTTAACTCGAAATTTGACAGCAGGCGCGGGTTTTGGGGGGAAATATACGATTTTTGTTATACTTCTTGGAATAGGAACTTGAAATTAGGCATGGCGGTTTTTTTTTTTTTTTTTTTTTAAGATACAAATGTTTGCTAATAATAGTTTCTAAAAAAATTCTAAATGTAGGTGAAATGAGCGGAAAACATTATAAAATTGTTCTAAATTACAATTCCTATAGACTTTTTAGGGATAGAAACATTAAATTTATCAGGCTGTTACTGTTAAAACTTAAATATTTGCACTGGATAGTTTTAAAACCGATAAAAGCTAACGGCGTGTTGTTTTTAAATTTTAGCAAACTTTTTTGCAAACCACCAATGTAATAAATTTTCTTCTCCGTTATTATTATTATTATTTATTTATTTATTTATTTTGGTGGTGATTATCAATATATCAATTTGATGTTTTGATCTCAAGCCCAAACATCGTCGGGCGGGTCAGCTAGTTAATTATAAAATCATTGGGGTCTTGAATCATAAAATTTGCGTTTGGTATTGAACGAATAAATACACAATGAGAACGTCATGAAATATAAGCAACTTAACCCAGAAATATTTAAAGAAAAATATATATTAATTTAAATTGTGTAAGTTAAGGTGCCTTGCTACCGGGGATGTGGGACATAGGTCCCGGGCTCCTCGGCTCAAACCTCTTCGTATCGTCGTCGCGTATTGTCGGTATGTTATTCTTTTACATATATACATTGTGAAATAACGAGCGAGTGCCACTCTCCACATGTGTGATTGTGGTAGAAAGTTCTCCTTGTTGAATTTTTGAAAAGAAATAATTTGAATTAAATCTGGATGTGTGTCAAAATTAAGTTTGAAATTAATTCATTCAACAATCGTAAAACTGTTGGAGTCTGTTGTATCATTCAGAGACTATTCTTTTCGTATGAATGGATTTTGTATCTTCGGAACTGCTGCGATTTTAACCTTTAAAGCTAAGCGTTATTATTTGTTGTTAATTTATTGTATGTATTATTATTTAAACAGATATTGGGCTAAAAAATATAACTTAAATTTGCTCAATCTTTTATTACATTTACAGTTTTTTTTTTCATTGGCATGTATTCAATTCTATGAACAAGTATTGTTTCTTTTCCCCAGAGATGTTCTTTAGCCAACGATAAATTTCCTCTTAACAACCGCTTATAAATATAATTATATTTATAAGCGGTTGTTAATGCTTAAAAATACAGGGTGTCTATAAAAGGTACTAACACATTTTAATGTTTAATAATTCATAAAATAATTAAACATTCAAAGACAGGGCCCGATTAACATCTGAATCAGGGGGGAGCACAGTATCATTTTGGGAACCCCTTTCATTTGCGAAAATTGTCTTAATTCTACATACATGGAAATTCATCAATGCTACTAAAATTATTTCTGGAAGTGGCTTAGCCGAGTTCACATATATTTTATTAAACAGTTTTTTTATATTCCTTGTGTATTCCTTAAATATATTTAGTACGCATAACTAGTTGTATGCTCAACTAGTCATATATGTTTTCTAACCAGCGCATCAGGATGTCGTATGATTGGTTAACAGCCTATTGAATTGATTCGTATTTCCCGTTTAGATAAGTTTCCTGAAGTAGTGTATGGATATTATTTTGTGTTCAGCAGTCTTCCCTTTGAAAAGGAGAAAAAAAAAAAAGGCAATTTAACAAATTACAACGACCATTTGGAAAAAGATTTTTTCAAAGACTAAAATTTAAGACCTAAAAAATCGCACGGAGTTAATCATACATTATGTACGCCATGGATTAAACATTAACATTCCTGGATCCATCATGAACACATTTTAAAAGAAATTTCAGTTTCAGAATTTTCGGTACTGTGAATTTTTTAACTTCTACGGAGCTGGTCATACATTACGTACGCCATGGATTAAACATTAATATTCCTGGACCCATTTTAAATGAAATTTCATTCTTAAACTTCTAAACATCCCACAATATTACTTTTTATATCGTCGTATAGAGAAAAAAATGCAATTTGTTTGAAAGCTGTATCTCAATTTGTTTCTGAGTTATTAATTTTTTTTTTTGTAGTTTTTATTGCTTTTTTGTCTTAGTGGCAACAGAAGTATCCATCTCTGTTGAAAGTAAAGGGAAAATACAGATTACTGTATAGACCAATCAGAAAACGAATAAAATGCGGGATTCAGCTAATAAAACGCTTCAGATATGTTTTTGATTTCCTACCCTGACCGAGGACAATAACCATTTTTCCAAACGGTTAATAAAAATGCAAAGTAAAAAATAAAAATAGTAGTTAGAGAATAAGAATACCTTTTCACAGTCATTTAGGGCCCCCTCTTGAATTTTAGAGGAGACGCTCGTGCTTTATGTGCCTATTGGATAATCAGGCCCTGTTCAATGGGTTTTATGGCCCTTGTCAGTGAATGTCCACATGTGTGCCCTTCGTCGCACGGAAAATATGAAGACGGTAGTCGCTATCACGCCAGGTACGGGCTAACATGTCGGCATCCACAGCGGTTATTGCGCTCAATACCAACATCACCCGTGTAGGTGATCTTACCCTTTAATTTTCTCAATCTTTTATTACATTTACAGTTTTTTTAGCCTCCGGTACGGTATGCTATTTCTTTCGCCCAGCTTATTTTGTGTCCAAAAAATAACGTTAGCATACATAAGCTAGCCGTAAAACAAAGCATTACGATTAAATGCTCTTTAGCAATTTTTTAAACTTCGAAGCATCGCACATTTTCAATTTTTATACCGTCGTATCGGAAAAAAAAGTTCTTTTAAATGCATTTTTTTTTAAAAAACGCTATCTCCATTTATTTTTGAAATATTAATTTTTTTGTAGTTTTTGGAGCCATTTGCTTAATATTGGGAACGGAAGTACTCCATTTCTGTAGAAAGTAAAGGAAAAATAGTTTTAAAATAGTAATTGTGTATTTTTGTTGCCATTTTCTCGTAACAACCGAAAGAAAATGTAATTAAAATACGTGCTACTTTGAAAAAAGTATAAACGAATGATTTCTGTTAAAACAATGGAGCTGCAGGAGAGGTGCGGCGATAGGGATCGAACCGGAGAACCAACGGTCAGAAAGCGAGATCTTATGTGCCGAGCAAAAGGCTAGCTCGATCGCTTCCTGCGAGAAACTCGTTTTACTGACCGCGCAAGATGGCGTCGCCACAGTACTCCACCCCCAGTGAGAAGAGCATCTCGTTGATGCTGTACGAGCGATGTGCACTCGTGTTGCGTTGGCGGTTGCCAGGTGATGCTGTCGTGCGCATGTGCGTGCCCCCGAAGATGCGCGGCGTGACAGGCTTTTTGCTATGAGAGTTGTCATAGGCTTTTGCGTGCTGTGAGCGTTTCACAGGCTTTGCTTGTGTGCTGTGATAGTTTCACAGGCTTTGCTTGTGTGCTGTGATAGTTTCACAGGCTTTGATTGCTGGTTGCGTGCTGTGAGCGTTTCACAGGCTTTGCTGCTGGGGTGTTTTCAGTGCTGCCATCTGTTGGTCTCGAAAGGAGATGATGATGTTTGTGAAGGTGCGTGCTCGTTTGTCCAAGGTCACCAATGCAGGAGATGGGCGCCGATAGGGATCGAACCGGAGAACCAACGGTCAGAAAGCGAGATCTTATGTGCCGAGCAAAAGGCTAGCTCGATCGCTTCCTGCGAGAAACTCGTTTTACTGACCGCGCAAGATGGCGTCGCCACAGAGCTATTATATGCTATATTCAATTGTAAGTATCTATGAATCATTAGATAGCCTTTTTTTTTTTTTTTTTTCGATTTTCTTGAATGACGAAATCTTTTTGCTGCATTTGTTCATTATTTCACGATGGTGATGTGCTATGCATGCTTTACTGTAGATGTTTAAGAGTAGATCGTAAATGTGGAATTCTTAAGCGGATGCGAATGACGTCATTTTACATAAAATAAAACGTGTGCTTTAAGTCTTAAAATTGAAATATGTTTTATACTGCAGTAGAGTCCCGCTTAAGCGAGTTATTTTCTTCTGATGGTCTGTTGGTTTCTATTATTATGAAGCAGCCATTATAAATGAAGTGTTAGGTGAAGATAAAGGAACAGCCGTTAAAAAAAAAAAAAAAAAAAAAAAAAAAATATGGCCATTTTTTTCCCCCATTCTGATCAGAAAATCAGAGTTCTAACTTTTTACGGCTGCTCTTTCATCTTTACCTAACACTTCATTTATAATGGTTGTTTCATAATAATAGAATCCATCAAAAGAAAATGAAGTAATGGAAATGACGGAGGCGACACTAAATTCTGAAAAAACAAAATTCGTGTTCTCTAGTTTTTTTTTTTTTTTTTTTTTTTTTTTTTTTTTTTTTTTTCCATTGGCATGTATTCAATTCTGTGAACCTATGTTGCTTTTTTTCCCCTCTGAGATGTTGTTCTTTAGCCAACAATACATTCCCTCTTAACAGCCGCTTGTAAATATATATAATGTTTAAAAATGTATAAATTTTAAATTTCGAGAAAAGTTACTTTTTTCCGAAACGCTGCACCGAATTCCATGAATTCAAAATATCTTGTAGAGATAATAAAGACATCTTTCGTTTCATAGATTTCTTCGAATGACAAGTGTGGCAAAAAAAACTATATAAATTAGAATATATACGTATCATGTACAGAGAGCAACTGCAGGGCTGCCACTGGCGACTATTTTTATATTTTATTTTTACTACTTTAAAAAATTATTTTTTTTAGTATATTTCTCAGTTTTCGGAATTATTGGATCATTCCAGCGAAACCCCACCTCTTATTTTAGATTAGTAAATCCAAATTTATCGACCTGTCCTATAGCTTCTGTAATATGGACTTGCTCACGCCGCCATTTAACTCTTCCAGGGACAAAGCACTTCAATCGCTAAAATGTTAAATTACTGAATGACAATTTCTCTGGCACGCAAGGAAAAAAAATATAATCATTACACAGATTAACGTATTTTTTTTTCTATTATAATCCATAAACTTTTGTTGCACTCGGGCAGACTATCACAAATAATGTAACTATTTTTGCATGATTAACACATCAAATAAATTTTCTTTTCCTGTTATGTTATGCAGGGTTTTTAACATGTATATTACCTTTCTATACGAATTTATAAAATTGCATTTTTCAGACCAATTTTGTAAGATGACAAATGGATCCAATTTCTATGCATATTTATAAAACTATCAAAATATGAATCAGTTATAAAGAAATCTCCATCGAACGCTCTGTCGAACAGCAGCAAAAATCTCATTAATAAATTATTAATACACTCTTTAATGCAACTTGGATAATTATAACAAGCTGTTTCAGTAAATAAAAGTAAAAAAAATTATTAAAATAATATATTTTTATTTCCTTGTTACAGTATGAACTACACAAATAATTCATATTTACGAATTAAAATAAATAGATAATTTTAATAATTAAAATAATTAGTTTAATAACTTATTCCAAAATACAGAGAAATCGCATTTTAATTTTTAATTATTAATGCATGAAAGCAACTGATTTTTACTTTCTTCTATCTTTACAAGAAGAAAGTATTGGATTCATGAAAATTTTCGAATTCCGGTTTTTGACGGATTTGCACGTTTTAGGGGTCAGAGAACCCGAAAAAGATGTTTTTACAAAATGTCTGTCTGTGAGTCTGATTGTCTGTCTGTCTGTGTGTCTGTGTGTGACACAAATTTTGTGGGCGCTCTATCTCAAGAACTAATGCACGGAATTTAATAAAAAATCATATTCAGTTAGTCCCTGATACAAATTGATGCTGATTAGTTTTTGGTGCAAATCGCTCAACAGGTGGTGCTGCTATGCTGCCTTTTTTACGATTTCCGCAATGGCTCTATCTCAAGAACTAATGCACGGATTTTCATGAAACTTCAGATTCAGTTAGTCCTTGACATGAATAGACAATTTATAGATTTTGGTGCAAATCGCTCAACAGGTGGCGCTGCTAGGCTGCCTTTTTTACGATTTCTGCAATGGCTCTATCTCAAGAACTAATGCACGGATTTTCATGAAACTTCAGAGTCAGTTAGTCCTTGATATGACTTGATGCTGATTACGTGTTGGTGTAAATCGCTCAACAGGTGGCGCTGCTATGCTGGATTTTTTACGATTTCCGCAATGGCTCTATCTCAAGAACTAATGCACGGATTTTCATGAAACTTCAGATTCAGTTAGTCCTTGACATGAATAGACATTTTGTAGATTTTGGTGTAAATCGCTCAACAGGTGGCGCTGCTATTTGGAATTTTTTGCAATTTCTGCAATAGCTCTATCTCAAGAACTAATGCTTGGATTTTCAACAAACTTCAGATTCAGGTATACCATGATATGAATTAGTGCTGTTTATGTTTTGGTGCAAATCGCTCAACAGGTGGCGCTGCTATGCTGCATTTTTCAGAATTTCCGCCACAGCTGTATCTCAATAACTAATGCATGAATTTTCATCAAACTTCAGATTCAATTATACCTTGATATCAATTAGTGCTGTTTATGTTTTGGTGTAAATCGCTCAGCAGGTGGCGCTGCTATACTACATTTTTCAGAATTTCCGCTATAGCTCTATACAAGAACTAATGCACGAATTTTCACCAAACTTCAAATTCAGATATATTGTGATATGAATTGGTACTATTTAAACGATTTAATTGACGTGATTTATATAGAAGAAAGTTTTGTGATGGCCACAACATACTAGTTTAAATAGTGTTTTGTATAATAACCCCTTGAGGGACATGAATGGGAGAATCATATAGGGGAAAAATTACGACTTATTTCAAATGGTCAAATAATAGCATTGCCAATGAGTTCATTTAAAAAATACATTTACACGTTCACGAGAGATTTATTTCATATTTCGGAACGAGTTTTTAAACTATTGTTGTCAATTCTAAAAGAGCGCAAATAATATTTCCGAAAAGTTTGGTGAAATCATTATAGTGTGACTAAAAACGGCCTATAGAGGCGCTGATCAAAGCCGTCGGTACAGAAAAATTGTCTCTTTAGGGGACTTCACAAGGACAAAAAGTTGTTCCCCTTCCTTACTCTATCTTCATGTTGCTAAAGAATCACGAATTGTAATTCGCTCTTTATAGTTCTGCTGAATCATTTCGCAAGAGGTGACGTGTTTGTTTTATTTATTTTGGACAAGGCTGGAGGCTTTGTTTACTATGGGTCAAGTATAAGTTTCTGACCAATTTGCGGCTCAAGTTTGGCGAGACTAGAGTTATTCGTGTGTATCTTTTTTCTTTTATCAAAATGTATATTTGCTTAAAATTATTCTGTGTGTTTCTTTTTTCTGTGCTTTAATGTGCAAGTTTTATTATGTTATTACTAAACATGAAAATCGGTTCTGATTTTCTTTTACATCAGAGGTTTTGCCTATTTTATGATTTAATGGATAGAAAATATAGTAGTTTACTCTCTTCTATTGTTGTTTTGGTTTTTTAAATTGTTTAAAACTTCTGAAGTTAAAATATCTTAAGATTTATTTGTCTTTGGAGTATTACCGAGGTTTCTTCAATTATAATGCTTCTTCACCAAATTAAATCGTTGATAACTTTTTATTTCGAAATCATTAAAACTTTCAATACTGCTATTTATTCATAAACCATTTTTAAAGCTACAAAATAAAAATTTATAATTTTCTAATTCACATAGGGTAGGTGTACCAGTTTTGGCCACATTTAGAGAAAATTTGAAATAGAAATTTTACATTTCTTGATCGATTGAAGCATATTAAATCATAATAACATCATTCTTTAGTAAATTTAATTGTCTTTCTGTTAACTATAATGACTTTCTACAGAATATTTTAGATTGTGAGTAATAACTCATCAAGTAATTTATTCCAATTTGTACCAGTTTTGGCCACCCCTACACCAGTTTTGGCCATCTCTATGCACCAGTTTTGGCCACTCCAATATCATGTAGTTTAACAAACATTATAATTGATAATAAGTAAAAATAAAGCATTTTTATGCAACATTTATTTTACCACACATATATTTGTTTGCTGTATAAAAAGAATTTTGCAAATTTCTTTATGAATTGATAAAAACATCAAATAAAATATACTTATGTTGATTTTAACTGAAAATTTCAATTAAAAAACAAAAAATATATTTAAATTTGATTAATAAAAGGGACAACAGTGCCTATAGGACATAAATATTAACTATTTAATCAGTTTTATAATTATTCATAGATTGTGGCTTGTTTAGAACACTTGAATCTTCATCAAAGAGTTATATTTCTTGAAAGCATTTTCTGATTTTTGTTTGATTTTCATCAAAAAGTTATGAAATCATCTTTTGATTTATATTAGCTTGTGCCTTATTTAAATACCTTGCTTCTTTGCAAGTTATTTTAGGGTGTGATTTCAGAAGCAAATAATACCATTTGATACCTGGTCTTCCATCTTGAAATGGAGTTTCTATCTTGCCGGCTACAATTTTCTGGGCAGAATCTTAAGAGTTATTCCATTTTTATAGGAAATAGTATTCTGACAATATCTAAAATCTACTTTTCTAATTGATTTTTAACTTCAATTCCTAGTACCTAGATCTACTACTTGAGATTCAACATTATTAGAGAAAAGTGGTGTCCGTCCTGCAAACTTGTGATGTAAGGCAATAACGGGTTACTCCAAAACTTTGCTATCTTGTAGTGCTGGCATTACATTTTGAATGGCCTTAATTTTACTTCCTATCTGAGAGCAGTGTTCCATCTAGGCCATTTTTTAGTAGCACAGAATCTCTTTTAAACTTGGTAATAGGAATCCTGTTTTTTCTTTTTAAATAATGTGAAATACATTCTTACTTGTATTTAGATATCTCTAGTAAAGATTTTCACAATATTTAGTATTTCTAAATCCATGTGCCTGGAATATTGCAAAAATTATGGAACTTCATTTCTTTAGGAAAAATACAAGCAATTAAATCATGCTATAATTTTATTGAACTTTTTAATTTATAAGTTGTAAAATCTTTCAAAATTTATGTTTTAGTTTATTTATCATATCTAAACATTATATATCACCTCCCCTTTTGTTTTATCAATACTAAACACAATACTATATTTTCTTTAGCAATGTCATTCTTTAGTGACTAGCAGAATGTCCTTCTTTCTAAAGTGAATTATCTATTGGATAGAGAATAACAAAATCTCTTTTATAAGAACTGCCATTAGCCTTGCTTTTATTATTATTGAAGCCATTACTATATAAAACAAAATTAAATTGATTTTTCCAGATGTTCTTAAATTTATTAAATGGCTAAAATTCACTCTATAATGAATCATGTGGCCAAAAGTGGAACATAATGTTGTACCCTTTTTGGCCACCCCCATGGCCATAACTGGCACATATAGCAAATTTAATGCACCAGTTTTGGCCACCCCCCCATTAAACTGTTAAAATAATTAAATTAAATGTAAAATTGCAGTAGAGAGAAAGCTTACCTCATAAAACCTAATAGCAATTTGTTTCAGAACAAATAGTACCCAATAAGTGCCTAATGTTGAAAGATTCTGAAAACTTGTCAGCTAAGCAAAAATCTTAATACATGTAAGCACACACTACAGTTTCACACATTTATTTTTTTTTTTGCAAGTCATATTTTATCAAAAAATAAACAAATGATATTGTAAATGATAAAAGAGTGTTTGCTTAAAATGTAAGAATGCCTATTATTTGTTAGCATTAATTCACAGGCTAAATATTGGACAAATTGATCCAAAGTGGCCAAAACTGGTGCATCTGCCCTACATAGGGCCAGGTGGAGATAAAGTCAAGCTTTTTTTAGAGAAGGCCCTAAAACAAAACTATTAAATGTATTTTATTTTATTTTTTCATTTAAAATATAAATTCAGACAAAATGGAGTTAAACATGAAATCCATACAAATTTGAGTTTTTTTTTTAAGGTTATTATAACGGCGGCGGCTCTGCCGAAAAAATTGGTTTTTCAAGGACAAGCGTTCTCTTTTCATTAGGTATCCCTTTGCTGGTCACTTCTCAGCTCTTATCTTAGGTTAGTAAGTATGGTAATGAAGGCAGTGTTGAATTCAGACACTTTGGAACAGATGTGTTATTATCCCGGGGTCCGCCATCTTGAATTTTTTTCTTGGCTTGAATTAAAAATTATTTTTTATTAATAGTTATAATCATTATATTCCAGTTTTTTCAATATTATATTAACCTATCAACAATATTTAACCATTGGCGACATTACTACTTGGCGAAAAAGGAGTTTTCGTGCAAGAACAAAATCCAAGATGGCAGACCCCGGGATAATAACACATCTAAGCCGACTCTTTTCTCTGGGAGGGATTTCTGTGGTTCCGGGGGGACATTATAGAGTTCGGGGGGTGGGGTGGGAGGAATTGCACTTCTTGACCATTGAAAACGCAAAATCTCAAATCTACTGGGGGTGACATCTTACTGTTCTGGATGGGGGAATGTCTCCCCCAGGCCACCCCCTGAATTCAACACTGAATGAAGGGAAAAGGAAGAGGATGTTTGTCCTTGAAAAGCGATTTTTTTCTACAGGTCGTATAGTAGGGGAGAGGGGTGTACCTTTGAACTGCGGGCATCTTTGAACACTGTAAATATTTTCCTTTAAATAAATGATATTTTTTAAATGCATGCGGTAGCACAGTACTATTGATTCAATGTAACAAGAGTACAAAGCTTTACTATTTTGCATGCACACTACTGTCTAAACAAGATATGTATGTTTTGCTTTCTTGAATCTAAACTTAACAAAATAAAGCTGTAAGCTTTTTGTTGATAATCTTATATCTCTAAAATTATAATTTACTATTTAATACCTAAATAAAGATGTTAGCTTAAACTTATAAGATTTGTTTTATTCAAATTCTCAAACCTCATTAAGTAAATAGTTGTAATGCAAAACTCCATGTGATGGGGCATTATTGAACAATTAAAACTATGAAGTAACGAGTTATAGATGTATCTAAATATTATTGCTGAAAAATTTTTTAAATATGAAAATTAATAGATTAATTAAGTGTTATTGTACTTAATATTAAAGTTGTACTGATGTAGGGCTTCAATTCCAGGCAAATTTAGGACACACAACAATAATTCATGATTTAGCAGATAGCAGATTTGTCTAACAAACCCTATACTGTTTTATTTGCAATGGTAAACATTATTTCAGGATTTCATAAAAGAGGGTTTTATCCATTTTCTATAACAATTGGAATGAAAATGATTTCATTTTAGTCCAATTTCATGCAAAAAGAACTCTTCATTACGTTGGTCAGATTAAATTGCTTAATGCCAGGTTTCTTCGTAAAAAATAACATACGATATATTTTCCAGAGGCATCAGATATCAATTTGGACGGATTTTAAGGATATTATATAAAAAAGCACGGTTTACAATGCCACCGCTAATCCTGATTCAATCCACGCCGATACCATCATTGTATTTCCAACCCCGTTTCCAATGTAAAAGCCAGTTTGAAGATGAAACTAGCCTAGGTCATTTTCACTCCTGCTAGCTCCTAGGGCAGTAATCCAGCATTTACGCATGATTCCTTTCGGGTAAACAAACATCGCCAGTTCACTCGTTTTAGTGTGTTGCTGTTTCCATCGTTTTGTCAATGCTTTTTTTTTTTTTTTGCGTTATTTACTGTTTTTTTACAACTTTATCAAGTTTTTTGATTTTTTACCGATTTTTAATAAGATTTTCAATACGATTCTTGGCGGGTTTTTTTTTTCGTTCTGCTGCGATTTTTTACAATCGCTAAGGAAAAAAAAAATCAGTTTTAAACTTTTAGCCTAATATAGTAAATTTTGTCCACCACGATTTTGGAAGTTTTTGTAATTTTCAATGCAAGTTTTAGGCCCCTCCCCATTTTTTTTCTTTCCACGATGATTTTTTGATGACCACAAAAGGAATTCTGTTTTAAACATTTAGCATAATAAATTAAATTTTGTCTCCCGCGATTTTCAATACGATTTTTTTGCGTTGTTGCTCTTTTGCGCCAATTTTTTTTATATTCAAAAACGAATTCCTGTTAGAATGTTTTAGCTCTCACATGTAGTAAATTTCAAAGTAACTGTAGTAAATTTCACTGTAGTAAAATTAAAGGGTTATTTTTTTTTTTTTTTTTCGTTTTATCGACGATTTTTCAACATTAATGATAAGGAATCCGGTTTTAATCTTTAAGTTTAATTTAAA